>JAPMOB010221350.1:0-15376 GCA_029875015.1 Lepomis gibbosus | reverse complement strand
CCCCAGTCCCAACCCCACCATGTCTTTTTGTCACCTTTCAAACCTAATAGTGCTGATTTCCTTTTCCTGACTTTGTTTTGGGGGGTGTTGTTTCAAGGTATCCATCTAGCCAGTCAGTTTGGAGCGTGTTAAAGTGGACAGGGGCAACAATGCTGCAAGGAGCTGATTAGAGGCAGGTATAATCTGTGGCAAGTCAGCCCTGAAATAAGCACTTGTTCTCCCTTTGGCTAACCAAGCCCCTGCAGTTACCCTGTGGCCATGTTTGTTCTAGCACTCATCAGGCATTAAACATCAATTGAAATGGAACCTTTGTGCGTTTTGGGAAATGTTTCAGGGGTGCAAGAGAGTTACTTCATAGTTTTAAATGTGGTTTTATGTTTTTCTTTAAGGTATAACTCTTCCATTATGATCACACTTGAAATTATGAGGGTATTTGCTTTTTACTACACTGAAAACCATGATTCAGCAAATTGCATGTCAGTACCTACCCTGGTGGCTATTGGTTGTTGCTCTATTCTTCTGAAATACTGGAGTGATGGATTGTTTCAATTTCACCTGTGAAAAAAAAGACCTATTATAAGATGTGATTTCACCAAAAAAGCACATTTTCATCAGTATTACCTGGCCTAAAAAAGTAGATTTTTGTTTGGTAGGTCTGGGCATACATTTAAAAGAATAGTTTGGCCTTTTTATTGAAAAACACTTTGCTTTCTTACTGAGAGTTAGATGAGATATCGATATCACTCTCATGTTTGTATGGTAAATATGAAGCTACAGCTACCGTCAGCAGCTTAGTTTCTCACGGACACTGAAAATGGGACAAAGCTAGCCTGCCTCTGTCCAAAGGTAAGACAAAAACATACCGACAGCTCTAAAGCTCTCTAATTATCATGTTATATCTTGTTTGTTTAAACCCTTATGAAAACAGAAGGACAAAAAATCTAGGTTAGCTGTCTCCCCTTGTTTCCAATCTTAATTCTAAGCTAAGATAAGCCCAACAGCAACTCCATATTTACCATACAGCCATGAGATGGTTCTAAGTGGTTGATCTCCTCATCTAACTCATGGTAAAGAGTGTATTTCTCCAAAATTTCAAACCCTTCCTTTAAGCATAATCATCTCTTAGAACTAGGTCTCATAATAATCAGTCAAACCAACTTTTGATTTAGGTTAATGCTGTGAAAACTTCACATAGTATTTTTCCCCACTGAATAGTCAGACAAGGGAAGGGATGTGCTTTGTACATCAGTTCAGTCAAATCAGTATGGCAACGTATTGATTTTGGAGTCATATTATCAGTTCACTAGGTAATACTCAAATTGAATGTTCTCTGCACATTGACTTTCATCCTCTCAGTGAACAAAACTCAATCTCTGCTGCCACAGCTCCAAATGAGTCGTAAACCTTTTGAGAATGCATGGAGTTGCTGCAGAGTAAGCTGTTTTCAAAGGATGTCGGAGCTCTGCCTTCTCCCTGGGTAACTGAGACTTGACTACAAATGGCTCTCTGTGGCAGAGTGTGTTTTGGTCTGCCTTGCCTGGCACTACGCACCATCACCTCCATTACACAGCACTTTACCTTCAGACTCGCAGAGCTTACACTGTCTCACTAACATATAAGCATCACAATCACACAGCCGAAGAGGATGTCAGTGCCAAATCCAGGGTAAATCAGTCCAGCGTCTTTACAAAGGCCTGTTTTAAAAGGTTGATACCCTAAAGAACAGACACAAAAACTGTTCTACTAGGTGTCTCTGAAGGGAGAATCATCAGTGCTCCAAAAGCTATCTCTGTAAGAGTAAGGAGGTCTGAAGCTGACTGAAAATGTACTGGGTTACATACATTTAGAAGGCAAAGGGC
The DNA here is from genome assembly GCA_029875015.1 of Lepomis gibbosus. Lineage (NCBI taxonomy): Eukaryota > Metazoa > Chordata > Actinopteri > Centrarchiformes > Centrarchidae > Lepomis > Lepomis gibbosus. Next base: position 13,517 of record JAPMOB010221350.1, on the reverse strand, counting down.
AAAACTGGCTGTATCTCTCTAAGTTCTTCAAATTGTTCTAATCATAAAACTTCTGCTCTGTTAGAAAACTTTCTAAATATATGTTTAAGGCTTTGTTAGGTCTTATGTGTTTTACCTGGCCAGGAGAGTGGTCCAAAAACTGGTTTTGGTCGCAAGAATCAGCCACAATCACTTTTCTTTGGATAGGCAGCCACCCAATTTTGACTGGAGCGAGAGAACTGAATTGAACGTGCTCCTTCCTTGGGGCCTGCATGATATGAGCCCTCTCCCAGCTTCCCCTGCGCTCTGGAGGAGAAACAAACCCAGTTTGGATGGAGTCCTCGCTGCCCAGCGAACTCTCACACAGGCTGGGACTCCCACATGAGGACGAACCCCTGCTTAAGGAAGGGATCCCGGGCTGTCTCCAGGCACGTCCAGCTGGCTTGTCAAGAGCAGGCATAGATGTCGTCCGATCATTGAAACCTGGCCCCTGATCATGAACTGGGGCTCTGAGCAGGTTGCTCTGCATCCTCTGCAGGTGCTCCAGCCAGCTGTCCAGCTGGCCTCCTTCAATGGCACTCTGGGGCCGTGGTGCATGTGGTGGGCGAGAGACACAGGGCAAAACCTCCCTGTCTGATATTAATCTCTCCCAGTAGGACTCATCTCCTGATCTCCTCCAGGCTGGAGCTCTTCGTAGGTGGGCAGCTGGCCTGCGGAGAGTCATCCCTCTGGAGCTCAGGTAACCACTCACAGCTCTCGAGTTTCAGCCCACGATATAAGCCTTTTAACAGTGAAGGTATTAATGAGAATCCCCTGGCTCAACTGGACTTTTTTACCATGAGGCATCCTAGAAATACACGTTAGGGAATTAGTAGCTACAAGAATGCTCGAGGTTATCTTTTTGATGGATCTGTTATGAGAAAAAAAAAGGATTAAGAATGACAAATAAGAACACATTATTGTAGATTGTAAGACATACTTCAATTTCCTGCTTTCATTACACCACTACACAGTGCTGCTGATACTATTACTTACCAGATACTGACAAACCATCCTTTTTCACTTGCTTCCAACTCTCCTCAGTCCTTGCTGCTTAGGAAGTAAACACTCTCTGTCTTGATATAAACTAGGTGCTAGTGGGTACTGTCTCCAGTCAGGCATGTAGCAATGTGAGGGATGCTTTGGTGAACAAAAGAGTTACTGAGCACAAGGGCTGCACATCCAGTACAGATAGAGGGATATGGAAAGAGACAGAGGGGTGGGCGGGCTCAAAGAAAAAACAAACACTTGTTGATGCAATGCTTGACGTAACAAGATCACTGTTAAAACAAAGAAAACCATTAACATTCAGCATCTTATTTATCAAACCGTCTAATCTTGCGTTTATGCAAGTCACCACGCAATGTTTGAAAAAGGCGAATCAAACTGACTGACATTGAAGCGTCCTTACAAATGATGGAGCATCGCTAATGAGCAGATTATCCATATTAGTCCATGAGTCACTTACTGCTTCAGAAATCTTCTTTGTTGAATTCCCCCTGTTTCTGGTCTTCCCTGTGATCTCGTGGTTGGTGGCTGATGATGAGGCATTGCTATCCTCAAGCCTCTATCCAAGCCATGTGACTTTTGCAAGACTGTCTTTAAAATGGGGCAGTGTCCTCTTGGATAAGTAACTGTGACCCACATGACATCCCACAATGCATAAGTGAAAGGTATTTACAAGAGAGAAAACATGCCTCTAGCTGGAGGCAAGATTCTGCTTTGGATTTTATTTAGAGACAGTTAAACACAGATCTGCAAAGATATAATTCTTCTTCATAAGAAATTGGCAGTTGCTTTGATGTTTAATGAATTTCAGTGTTTCTCAGTGGATTAACAGTCCCCAGATGTCTTTCAAAGCTACTTCAGTGCAGCCACTCAGAGCAATAACATTTCCCAAATGTCTTTCAAAGACAGAGATAAGACAGATATCTTAAATATCAATTGCTGTGACCTGCTTTAAGACACCTTATCACGCTGAGCAGCTACATGCAAAAGGAATATGCAATGATGTAAAGCAATTTGCATCTTTTTGTCCGATCTGCCTGGGAGATAACATCAAAACAAATCAAAAACTCAAGGTTTGAAAGAGGTAGATTCTTGTGCATGACAGTAAGTTTAAAAGCGGCGGTGCCCCCTGCTGGCAACATTTCAACATGACATGTGGAGGAAGTAAGAGCGACACAGGAGAGGAGGTCATAAGTTGTAGAGGCGCAAAAAAAAAGGTTGGAGAGAATACACTAAAAGAGGGGAAGCAATCACAGGGTGTAATATTTGTGCAAAGGAAGAGGAATAATGATGAGTGGATTCAAATGCATGCCCCAGGTGCATCCCTCTGATGTTTTTTATTTAGCACCCGCAGCTCTGAGGAACAACTCTTACTAGTTCAACACATTACTGCTTTTAACAATACCAGGCTCCTATAGCTTCATCATGAAGCACAAAGACGGAAGGAAATAGCCTACTGCAATAATGTTAATTTTGTGGTTAAGCCAATCAGAGTAACGATCTCTGGTGTATTTTTACCTTGTAACAACATGCCAAGAGGTCACTCTTTTTACAAGGTCATGTTTTTACAATTATACTATAAAAGTTTTTTTGTTAGGCTTAAAATCTAAATTATATGCAATTAGTGTCTTCTTAACTATTTTATAATTTTCAAGTTGAGAAAAGCAGAAAAAATTCTAATTTAGCTTATTTTATTTTCTCTTATTTTGTTATTTATTTTAATCCCATGGTCTATTGAATCTGTGGTCTTTGTTTTGGAAATCTGTGTTTTGTTTTCTGCAAGTATTAAATAGCCTAGTAAGGCATTACAAAACCAAACCAAGCCATGAGTGTTGCCTTTCATTTTTATTTAAAATTCACAATAGCTTTTTGATTTCTGACAGCAGCCTGTTTTTATCAAGCTTTCCAATAAAAGCGATACATATGGGGAGAAACAGCATAAGAGCATATATGTATGTATGTACAACATGTTTTCGTGTATTGGTTGATGTGATGACCAGCTAAATGTCCTATAGTGCACCTATCGTTTTATTTATCACCAGTTAAATCTTCATAATAACATGCTGATGCAGACCAATCAGTCATATAAGACTCATCATCAGTCATGTAGCACTTTCCACTCCAGTATTAACAGCAGTGGAGGTTTAGCAGGGTGTCTACTGTATGAACGCCTACAGGGTGAAAAAGTTGTGTTCCCTTCCTCCCCCTTGCGGAGCGTCCTGTCAATGGTGGAAAATGGCTACTCGGAGTAGCACCCCAAAGCTCAGAGAAAACTGAAAAAAAGTCCACATTAATAAGAAGAAGTCACATCTGGACGTTATCTAACAGGTTAAAGGACAACTCGGGGAAGCCTCGACACTCAGAATGTCTCGCTGGGTGCCCACTAAAAAGGAAAAGTATGGTGTTGGTACGTAAGAAAACTTGCACGCTCCATCGTTAGCTCGTCCTAGCTCTCCGCTCAGATTGCACAAGTTTGGGAAAGATTGTGATTAGAAAGCGACCGGCTGTATTGTTTCCTATGTGGCTGTGTACGGGACTTTGACGGCCAAACTGTAGGAATGCAAATCTTGTGTGCCGGGTATTTGCCTCCTATTTTGCATTAAACGTAAAACAAGGAATGTACAATCTATTGTGAGGAAGGGGACTGTGTGAGGATTGGGAATTGTTAGAGGCGCGCCTAGTTATAGCACTGTTTCCTGTGTTGTGGGCCTCCGCTACAAACTAACTAGCTTAGTATCGTGCTACGCATGATTTGAAACTGTTTAGTTTGTTGGCTGTTTGTGTTTAGTGCTCCGTCTTCTACAGATGGGAAGCGTTTTGTTGTTGGTTATTTATTGTCACTTCCTCAAATGCTTTGAAACCAGGCGTCCTGGCCTGAGAACACTGTCCCGTTCCACTCTCTCCTTTAGGGGATTATTTAACAACACTCAACGTATAGGCTTACCGCCACAAAAGGTATCTATAACTTGTAATATATTCAAATAATATTGAATTATATATTACTTCAATATAACAACATATATATGCTGTGCCACTGTAGAACTGACTTGTAGTTATATTTATATATTTAAGACATGTTTTATTCACCTATCTTACTTTCAGCTTTTTTCTTTGTATGTATGTGTCATTACCTTTCTTCATCTGCTGATAAACCATTTAGTTTCAATACATATATTTATATGTATTAAACCACTGAGTTTAGTTTATATGCATTTTGACCAAGGGACTAAGAGGTCTTTTAGTACTTTTGGAATTAGATGTCATTTTTGACTACATTTCCATAACTGTTCACACAGAAAATAATACACATTTGTAGTTAGGAGTGCCCTTTTTATTTCTCTTACAGTGTCACTTGACTTTGATTGAATAATAATGGATTTTATTTTTTATTTTTTTAAAAAGGCAACAACCTCATAGACCACCATAATGAAGGCAAGAAGGCCTGAAACATTTTAAGCATGATAAATTGGAGAAGAGATGTACAACGTGTCTAATTTTGATGGACTCGTAATGGGTAGTGTGAAATGTGAGAGTAGAATAGTCATGGTTAAACATGCTCTCTGCACCATACTTGAATGCCTGAAATAATAGTGTATTGGAACTAATCCTGATTTTTCTGGGGATCCCCTGGAACATCATGGTCCTGCTCAGTCAGCAATGTAGCAAATTACACGTTTTCCTGAAGAATCTGGTTTCACGACTGTGGATTGTAATTTTAAAAGGCAGTAATGTACGCCACCTCCTGCATACTAAGTCCCTTTTAGCTGTGTCCATTAGTGGGGCTGAGGGCTTGCAGCTGTAAGAGGGACGCTGAAGGTGATTGACGGATGAGTTCAGCAGGTTACGCCAAAGCTTTGACTGACATCTCAGACTGCAGCTTCCAAACGAGGTCTGTTGTTCAGAGTCCAGTCCACGCTATATGCGCCTCTTGAGGACATATGGTTAGATGTGATTCATATTTGTAGGCTCTGTGAAAGTATACTATTCCGATGCATACAAGAGTGGATGAATCATTACTAGAAAGAGAGGCAGCTGTCACATCACTGCTGCAGAGCATTGGTGGGGTGCACAGCCATTGCACTTTTAATACTTAATGTGTTGACCAAGAAGCACTAATGAGCGCTCAGTGAGACCTCTTACGCTGGCAGTATTCTCACTGTGGACCTATTTCTGTCTCAGCAAAACTATTGTCACACCATTCCCTACCATGGCTTTATTACTGTATGTAGGAAAACCATCTCATTTAGTTTTTAGTTTTCACAGCAGGATTAATAATAAATGCAACTGTCTTCTTACATAGAGCATAGCAGTGATAATAAAGGGCTTTGTTGTCATACCAGCAGATTCACATTACAGTATTTGGATGATAAAGCTTCGCACAGCTAACTCCAACACTAAAACCAATATTGGAAATGAAACCATATTAGATTGTGTCACAGAAATAACTGATAAAAACACAAATCTGAAAAATTAATGGTTTTGGTTGTCTCCTTCTTCTTCTTTTTGCCATGTTGTGTTCTCTGCTTGGTGTAATGCTCCAGCTTATTAGTTTCAGTAAGATCAGATGAGCTCTTCAGTGACTGGTTTTAATTAAAGCTGGGTAAAATATTAGTTTTATATCAAAGTTGAAGAAATTGTCTTTATGATGGATGTAACTATAAATTATTTTCATTATAATAAACCAGTCAATTATTTATCTGATAAATCTGTTAATTGTTTGTCTATAAGTTGTCAGAAAACAGTGACAAATGCACATTTTAATGCAAAACAGTGAAAATCCTCACACTGGGGAAGCTGTTGCCAGTGAACAGTTATTATTATTATCAATTTATTTATTTATTTTTCTCATAAGTCAACTACTTGAAATGTTGACTAATCGCACTGGTGTGCCTACATTTTTAATTTATTTTTTGTTATGTGAGAAAACCAAGCGGATACCTGAAGCCAATGTGGAAGTACCCTACCTGCATTCTTTCAAAATGGCCTGCAGGAAGCGACTCCACTGTGCATTGGAGTCAATGACAAAATTACTCTACTTCTCACTTGATATATTACTTCAGTAAACACTTTACTAATGAGTTTATGGTCTCAATCACAGGTTTCAAGTAGGGCTGGGCTGGATATTGGTGTAAAATACATGCCGATATAATTTCAAAAAAGATATAAAATTAGACAATACCATTTATACCAGTACAGTTTGATTTTGAGTTAATTTATGTGTTTCGTGAAGTTCTGCCAGCATTTGCTCCTCTCTCTACCTCACCACACAGTCCCACCCCTTCCTGTGCGTCTCCAAGTCTCCAACAACATAGGGAGAGACTGCTGAAGACCTTGTTAAAAAACAACAGCTCAGTTGGTGTTTCCCCATATATAGCCTACCCTTTACTTCGGCAGGGCGCCCAGGTATATTTGGCAACACATTGTAGCATTTTTCAGAGAATTGCAGTCATTGCATTGCAAGTCGTGACATGGTGGATATTTTAGAAGCTCAGACCAGGTAAAGTGACAGTGAACAAAATAGTGCAGATGTAATTTGTTGCTGCTTCCGAAACCGTGGGAGGAAAAGTTCAGAAGACAAGTTCTGTTTTTGGTTTTTTTTGTTTGTTTTTTTTGGCAACTTCATACAACATAGCCTACTACTGATGTAGAAAGTTACATCTGCTACCACAACCACTGCCTGTCATTCAGGATAGAAGCAAATCTTGCACTGTGTATATTTAATTAGCCGTGAACTTGTTTTTGGGTGCTGTCTGTGTTTTTGTCTGAGAACTTTGACCCTCACAGTTAACTTTCAGTTCATGAAAGTTAACTGTGACATTTTGCTCGCCTAAAAATGTCTTGAGCATTCAGTTTGAATAGAAGACACTCTTAAGGAGTCAGCTGTTAAAGTACATTTTTGGTTAGCCAGTATTAGCGTCCCCGATAATAGCACAGTTAACATGAATTAAGGATGCACCTTACTCACCAAGCTAGCTAGCTCCACCCTCTTGTTCGAATATGGTCACTTCTGGTTCCAACAAAACAAAATGGTAACGGCCAAAATGACAAACTTAAGCTTTTAAAACGGTAGTCCACAAACCAATGAGTGACGTCTATGGTGAGATCCTTAACTAGATTTTGGCAAATCATGCTCCTAATGCATCTGTAACATCCCACCCCTCTAATCCCACCAGAGGCAACAAACTTTATTGCTTTTTACATTGTTTCTAAGGATAACTATTACCCTGAGGCATTAGCTGGACTTCCTCCTGCAAACAATGTCTTCACTTCCACTGGCATGTTCAGAATGCTGCCTGTCAGTCCGGATTTAACTCTGATCTGCTGATCTGGTGAATTGACAGAATTCATTAGTATTCATGAAGCAGAAAGAATTATTGACCATTTTCAAATGAAAGTTGAGGTTGTGGGCTTAAGGGCATGACTTTATTCTTTGACCCATCTTCATATCATAAAAGAGGACTAAGGCAATCCATTCGTCAAAGTACTGTTAAAATCATATCTCTCTTGACCTTGAGCTAATTTCATTACACAGTTCTTTTCTTGTCAAATGCCAACCAGCCTAGCATAAATCAAAGGGACCAGGAGTTTTGAAGCCTAGTTATTCTTGTGGCATCTCAAAAGTGATTTAACAGGACCTTGGGGAAATGTTTTGATGCATCTCTCGGTTCTGTGATGAATTAACCAGAAATACTTTTTGATGCTAATTTCAAGTGTTGTCTCATTAATTCTGTTTCATCAGGATGTTGCTGTTCCTTAAGAGAGACTTCAGAGGGTTGTAGTTCTAGAAAGCAAACCAGGGAACACTAAGCAACATGACTATTTACTGGATCTACACATCACTGTTAAGACTTAAGCACAAATTGCCCTTGAGAGCATGTGCTGTCATGAGAAATGTTTTCCACCTCTCAGCACTTCTCCATTTGTAATTAAGCTTTAAGTAATCTAACATAATACCAGCTTACAACATACAAAATGCTGTGATTGTTCAAAATACACTTGGACGTTTACTTTTTTCTTTGCTTTCAGTTGCAGGTTTGGGCAGTTAGGAAATGCGGCTTCCTGTAGGCCAGATCACAGACTGGCAGCTTATGTAAGACGACAATTAGACACACATATAGACAACCTGAGCTTTAAACGCTAGCTCTGGTGTGGCTATGATTCACATTGGTGTGTGGCAGACTAAAGGCCTACAGGACTGACAACCCTAGACGACTCTCATTTGGAACAGGTTAGCGGTGAGTGACACATTGGGAGCAGAAAATAGAGACACAGTCACTCCGTCTCTTGACTGAGGCCGTAAGTAATTTGTGAAGCCCCCGCCCTGCACCCAAGAAAACCATCTCCCACCCACAAATGCAGTAAGCTAACAAATATGGTTGCAATTAAAACACAGTCTCGGTTACTACATAAATTCTAACCGTGTGTTTTAAGCTCCTCGTATTTTAACCATCTAGTAAAGCCTGGGCTGAAGCAGTTTCATGTAAAATATGGAAGAGTGAATTTTGAGTCATTCCCGTTTATCAGTTTACTTGTTGGTTTTATATGCTAGGAGATACTTTCATTGCATTTCATTCAGAAAATGCCTTGTCCCACGTCTGTTTGAAGTATAATAGATATTATGAGGGGAAAAGTGTGGCTCTTGTCATCGCTGCACTCCTTGCCAGATATCATCAAAATAAATCTGCAATAACAAATTGTTCAACAATATTAAGTACACAGTTTCACAACAAGGCACCTGATTTCTCTCTGCCAAAGTTTAAACTTTGACCAAGAAAAAAAAAAGCTGAGCTGACAAAATCGGAGACAGACTGCTTTTACTAGAGTGAAATAAAGCAGCTGATTAATAGGAAGGAGCCAGTAGTAGGAAGGAGATGCTGTGAAGGCAAGCAGAACAGAAGTGATTTTTTTTCCTTGTCAAGAGGGTAAAAAACAATTTTGTCTTTGTTTGGTCTGTGTTACAGCCAGGTGGTGTTTATGATCAGCCTGGCACCTTTGCTCATAATTAAAACTACAAACAGAAATTGCTTATGTTTAACAGCCCAGGGAGATGATCAAATTAAGGATGCAAAGAGCTGCAGTGTAATGTTTTGGGGGTGTTTTTGTCTTGCACATCCTTCCTTCCTAGGTGGTGTGACCAGTATATGCTTGGTAACAGGTGTTTTTATTAAGTGCTGACTGTGAGAAATGTGAAACTCTCTTGGGCTGTCATGTGTAGCCTAAATACTAAACTAAAGCCATTGTTTCCAATTTTATGAGTTTGTGCATCATGGTGTTGTATTATTTGTTTTTGTCGGCACGCAGAATCCTGAAGACACCTTCCACCTGGGACCTCATTCTGATCGAGTTTTTAATAGAACTCCGCTGCTCTTATTGAACTGCCCTGCAGATCTGTAAACAAATTGTCAGCCAACTCTGCATGAACATCTGTAGAACTTGATATGTGACTTAGTTTATATGCACTGTTGCTGCTGCCAGAACCTTATGATTTATACCTAGTTTTAAAATGTACCCCTATGGGTTAGTATTGGTATTTGATATAAATTGAGTATACTAAGCTTTTTACACAAAACATATTTTAGAGACTCTTCATTGTCCCTGAATTCACGAGACACTGTCTCTTAGGCAAAACTTTGGCCATCATCCTCCTCTTCTGTCTTTGGAGGTCAGTATGACTTTGCTATTATTCATTCTGAAAGGGAATTATATATTAACTATGGGCCGCACTGCTTGGTGAGGCAATTCTAATAGTACAGCTCCCAATGGCTTGCTGTGAGATGGTGGCTAAGACAAATGACAGCTGGCCTATTTAATCAGTGCATAGCTAAGTGGTTCCACATTATTCCTTCTTGGCTCACCACTGAGACAAAGCTGGAACACTTCTACATCTTGTTTAAGTGTCGCTGTCTTTTAAAAGGTTGAGGTGGAGAAGGAGGAAAAAATAGACCGAAGCGGTTGTGAACAAGTTACACCTGTGAAAATTTTGTTTATCTCTTAACTACTAATTAAAGTGCACTTGAGCCAGTTTGAGTGATTTGTAACCATTTTTTTTTTACAAAGCTCAAATGTTTTAACCTTTTCTTCAAACAAAATGTTGAACTGCTTCAGTGACAAAGAACAAGTAAATCTGGAGAGTGCTAAAAATGTAACGTTATGAATCAGAAATGAGTCAACATCCTGTGAAATCACCATTTGTATCCTTTTTAAGGACATTGTGTCCTTAATTTTGGTCTCAGATGTTTTTGTTTTTACAGCAGGCTGTTTGGTGCTGACAAATGTTATCATTGGTAAACAGACTGCATGATCAACCCACATCTGGGTTGATCATGTATGATGATGCTGTCTGTGTGAGTAACTGATGTCGGTTGTTCCTATTACTTGGCTACACAGGCAGGCGGTCACCACTATCCTCAGTATTGATTATGGACATGCCAAGCAGCTTGTGCATTATCTAAAAAGAGTCCTGCTGCGCTGCTTTTGCTAGTGTGACAGATGGCTAACAGTTTGTAACACGTCAATGTGAAAGAAAGGTCACTGATGTAGATGTTTGTTATAACATAATTTAGATTAGGCTGGATGAAATGAATATATATAAGAACCTTGCAACTGTCATATTGTATCAGGCAGGCAGTTAATGTGGTTGTATAAAGTCGTTGCTTCGTATTAATAAACTTCAGCTTAGTTTAACATGTAAAAAGTTTCATGTAAAATGATGGTCACCACCAGACTTGAACCTTCTATGACAAAGTGACTATCGGCACAAATGTAACTTCAGAGAAAGGGACAACACTTTCCCTCTATGACAAAGTAAGATAATGCCTCTATCATGATGGCATAGAAACAAAATCATTGCAAAGAAGAAAACCAGAAATCTGCTCTGATTGATATAAACTCACATCTAGACAGCAAGAAAATTGTATAGCAAAAGAGTTAAGCCACCCATATCCTGACATCTATTCTCATGATCAGTTTAATCAATCAGAGGTGGTCCTGGTGGTAGGTGAAGTGACCCACCTCCACTATAAAACACTGCAGAAGGACCAGGTAGAATTGCCAGCAGTGAAATGACTTTGTGGAAACAAAGTTTAATTTCTGGGAACAAAAAGTAAAGGACAGAATTGACATTGAATATAAGACTGTAAACTCAGTCTGTATTGAGTATTCTTAACTAAATCTAGTTGGCCCCTCTGGCTGAGGCTTTATGCCATCAGAGTGATGTGATCCGAGGATGTGTCAGACTGACAGTGGGTGAGCTGACAGTGGACGACCTGTCTGTTTCTGTGGGTCAAGCATGGGTTAAAAGGACCTGCTCTTTGGGAAAATTCACTTCCCAAGTACCTCAGAAAACCGAGTCAATTGTAAGCTGTTATGTATGACTCGTGGTGTGTGCATAACGTAAAGACGAGTGCCGACGGCATCAACATGCAAGCTGTTATTAAAGTCCCATAAGATGGAACACATTCTCCACTGAATATATTTATTTTGGCTAAGTAAACTTCCCCACAGTTATGTTTTCCAGTCATTATACTGTATTGGTGTTGAGTATTTGAATCCCAGATGCTGAGATTCATGCATAGCAGAAATCACAGGGCTCAACAACTCTGAGGCTATTCAGGTTATAAAAATGTCAACATTAATATCAGCTGCAGCCCATATTAATATTGCATTTGTCACCTTTAAAATGTCCCATGGGTTGTTTTGGGGACGTGTAATAGAGTTGTCAGTCATTGATTGTGGTCGCAGACGGGCTTGGGATTACCACGTGCAGCAAGAGACAGCCTTTCAGTACAGCTGGCATTTGATGAAATGGCCCTTTGTGTGTGTGTGTGTGTGTATCTGGCTAAATACTTGATAAAGTCAGAGCCTTGCAGCTCAGATGTTGGTGGGGCTTGGAGGCAGTTTTAGGTTATAGTGAGTGACAGCTCTACTCTGTGATCAACCTTTTAGGGATTTAGGTGAAGTTGTCTCACTACTGTATCTGACACTGCAGTCTCCTTTTGTTTTAAAAAAGGTGACATAGATTGTGAAGACATGAAATTAAGTTTCATCTGGCGTTTTCGGAACATTAATCAAGGCCCTATTCTGCTTGTGTATGTTGATACAGCTAGGTCAAATAAAGCAATGCACACATCCAGCTACCATTATTTTCATTATCAATTAGTGTGCTGATTACTTCCTTGATTAATTTTGATCTACAAAATGTCAAAAAATTGTGGAAAATGTCCATCACAATTTTCTTAAGTCCAAGGTGTGAGCTCTTTAGATGTTTTGACCCAAACCCAAAGGCATTCCGTTTATTATCACATAACAGAAACAATATGCAATGATTAATTGATTATCAAAAGGGACTACAGATGTAAATGAACTTATAGTTAACTCTGGTACAGCTAACAAGCAAGGCCTGTTAAAGGTGTAGTGTGTAGGTTTTAGTGGAATCCAGTGGTGAGAGTTGCAAATTGCAAACTGATTGCAACGAACGACTCTCTCACCGCTCACCCCTCTCTTTTCTAAGCGGGACGCGCTTGGTGGCAGACACTCTGTCGGCTCTTGTGCTAATTAATACTTTGTGGTCCTCCATTTGTCCAAATTTCACGTATCATCTTACTTCTAACAAACCAGACGGCCACTGCTACTACAGCTACTACTAATAAGGAGAGCCTAGCTAAAAAGAAGAGCTAAGTAAATGTTGGAATACAGCTGGATTTTGTGGTAGTCAATATCGATGTGCGCGCATTTCTGTCAATAGATCCTCCTAAATATCACAACTGAACCTTTAAATGAAACTGAAACTAACTGTTTCAGCTCCACTGAACTGGCAATAAAATTCAACGACTAAAATTCAAGACTATTTTGCGGACTTACTTTGAGCTTCATGCAGTTTGATACTGAAAGGGGCATTATGGAGTTTCCAGCGGCCACTAGCGGTGCGGTTTTAAGATTGCAACCAGGCGTGTGCTCGTACGCGTGCTCGCTTGAACTCATGAGCGAGCAGAATCCGAAACACAACCGCTTTCATACAGAAATCCTGCAATAAACGCAGGGACAGCAGCATGCAGGCTGTGGCTTTTCACTCAGACATGTTCAGGCTCTGTTACTCCAACGTTCCCGTCTCAGAGGCGGATCAACACCGGCACCGTAACGTTATTTCATTCAGCTTAGCGAGACAGCGGCATATCGGCACAGTAACGTTACTCCCGAAAAAAGGCAAAGTGAGAGCGGCTATAGGCAGACAGAGCTGGGAACTCGGGTAAACTCCCACTGCAACGTTGCCGTAATAGTTTTACCAGCTGCTGGTTGAACTAATCCACGCTCGTTACATGATCACGGTAACTTACATTTATTGCATTTAGCCGACGTGCTACATCGTTAGCTCGCCTGTTGCTTTCAGTAACTATCTTTACTATCTGTGAATTGGTCACCGGAGGCTCAGCAATGTCAGCACAGCTACATGTACTGGATGATAATGAAACGGGTAGTGAGCTGGACTGAATATT
>JAPMOB010221347.1:0-14346 GCA_029875015.1 Lepomis gibbosus | reverse complement strand
CCCCTCCACCCCCTCATTAGGACCATGATAAGACCCAAGAAGAGGTTCTGAAACACCAAGCTAGCATTAGCCAGCTAAAACGCTCCTTTATGGAGGCGCCACCTCCCTCTCCTCCTCAACCCAACCAGTGGGAGAAACGTCTCACCTCCTCTCCCGCTACAGCGATACGTGTTCAACAGCAACAAGTGGTACGTCTGTCTGGATGTTTCTGTGTCAGCAACTTGAGAAAAGAATCCTGAATTACAGAGTATTTCACTTACATTGTTCAGAGGACGTGTTCTCTTCGCAGATAACTGCAGAGTTTCCAAACTGTTCCAAACAATATTCTGCAAAGAAACAATGTGGGTTTGTTAGCAATGAGAACATCCATCATCACATGTCTGTGCACCTGATTTAAAAGTCCTTTTCTCTCTTACTTTCTAAGTGAGCATTTTAATGTGAAGCTTTTTGGGGTTGTCATAACCTGTTGTTTAGCGCTTGCTCATGACTTGATGGACTATAGGGGGTTTTCTTCTTCTGCAGGAGGTCTTCGTACAAACTGATCTGACTGTCGCTGCTCCAATTCTTTGTCCCTTTCAAGCTGGACTCTCATCCATGTGCCATTTTACATCTCATACATTTCCCTGCAGGCCAAGGGTTTTATTCTGCTCCGTCTACAATGCAATAATGGTTGCTGGTTTCTGATCATCTTAACAAATCTGCTTCATTCTGCTCTGGTTCATATAATCATTACAAGATGTGGAAATGCAAATCATCACTGTTTACTTAATTTGTGCTATACTTCCTCCTATGTGTGTTTTATGTCTTGTGTTAATGCTGTTGTGTTTGTGCTTAGAAGGATTTCCTTTTTCTCAGTCTTCTCTGAAATGTTCCCATCTTTTCTCTGCTCCTCTGTGTGTTGCTGTAGAGCCTTGAAGAGGAGATAGCTTCTGTACTTTTCAGTAGACACTCTGGCACTGGCTTTTGTTTTGCCGTCACGTCTGCCTGCAGTGAACCTGAACCAACACTAGATGCTGTTATAACCACTTCTACCACTTCCACCGCTGTCTGCGGTCCTGCTGCACCGCATGGGCTTCTTATTTCCCCAGCCGCTACACTCTCTGCCATTGAGGTGCTGCCACTACTACTGAACATTCAGGAGTCAGTTTACTTTCAATTCAGGCCAATTAGCATCTGCCTGTTTAGTGTTTAAACAGTGCCATTGTTTGCACTTACAGAATGCAAGAAACTTTCTATGGAGAGTTTTCACCATAGGTTAGTCACCTTGAAAGTAAACTGACATCCTGTAATGCCTCAGTTAACTAAAGATGCTTGCCAGATGTGTTCACAAACTACACTAAAGCGATGCAAGCTGTCTATAATGCCTGCTGTGGATGCTGGATGAATGGTAGACATCCTTGTTTTGCATCAGGGACCATTCATCCTGAATGACGGGCATGATAAATCTTAAACAACTAACAGCTGTGAATGCCATGGATGTTAGGATATCTTTGTGATGATTATGTGTGTGTGTGAATTTAATTAAAATCTGCTCAGTATAACAAAAAATCTGCTCCTTGCTAGCTTCTTTAGGAAAAAATAACTGTAAAAAGCAGCAAGTACTGAAACAGCAGTTTGCATCATGCTGTATTAAAAAAAGACCAAGGACGGTCGTAATGTGTGACTTTGTAGCTTATAAAGTTTTAAAGACATTTTAAAGTCTGGACTTGCACTAAAATCATTCATGCCAAGTTTGCTCTGGTCATCATCACTTCAAAGAAACTGCTGACTTCAATACTGTGTTTCTTCTGTCTTTTTTATTTTAGTAAAGCTAAGCATCTGTGGGATATTCTTTTTAAAACCATCCTCCATGGTTCTTTTTATTTCTCAGTCTTTCATCCCAGCTTTTTCACTACCTGCTGCAACAAACTTGATATTGTACAGAAATTAACTTAATTGTGCATGAACGACACTCCGCCAAGGACAGAGAGGGAGAATCAGAGAGGCAGAAAATAAAGTAACAAATTCAGCCCTCTCCCCTGCGCTGTGGTAAACGAGCATTACACTATCGCTACAGAGACGTTAAGTGCTAACAATGATGATGTAACGACTGGCGTGTGATTGATGACTGTCATGGTAACTTCTCTGTCTCCCAGGAGAGTGTGCCCCAAACAGAAGCAGATGCTGCTGATAACGCGATCTCTGATACCAAAGAGCCTGCAAAGGTGGTCCTAACTTTCTTCTATTAATCCATCTAGCCTTCCACTCATGACGCTTTTCATCCACCGTTTCCTCCACACCTCCAAGCTTCAAATGTTGTGTTCTTACTACAGCCATCCATTCTGTGACTGCTCATTTGTCTTCACTTTCTTACATTCTTGTGTCTCTTTGTCAACAGTTGAACATTGTCATCTTATTTTTATTCCTGATTTTTGTGTTTCATTTTCATTTAAGCTAGTTTGATTTTTTTTAACTTTATGTTCAATGATCATGTTATGCTTTTTTTTTGTCCCCATGCGTTGTGTATGTGTGTGCACCTCCATCGTGTGTGTGTCTGTGCACTATGTGTACATGCGTGTGTGTGTGTGTGTGTGTATAGACAACCGAAGTTGAAATTGAAGAAACCATTGTCATCCAGGAGGTTTCCAAAGCACCAAAACCTGGACTTGTCACAGTTACAATCAGCCCTCCTGCTGAGCAGGAAACAAAGGAGCAGGAAGTGAAAGTCAAAGAGGAAGTAGTTATAATGGAGGAGACGGAGGAGGCAAAGGCGGCGAAGCAGGAGAGCATTTCATCCGAGAGTGAGAGTGAAGAAGAAGCGGAGTACCATCCAAATGTCTCCGTGTCTATCTCTCATACGCAAATACCGGAGGAGAAGGAAGAGGAGGAAGAGCAGGAGAAGAAAGAGGAGGAGGAGACAGCGGAGCAGGACATGTCTGCTCCAGACGCTCCTTCCCTCCCAGCGGAAGTCAGCCAACATGTAGAGGTGACCGGTCGAGGGGAAGAGGAGTCCAGGAAAGAGGATGCTGAGGCAGAGAAGAAGAATGCAGAGGAGAAGGACTGTGAGAGGGAGCTGGAGGAAAGCACAGATGATCCGATGGTGACGCCAGACGAAGCTCCTAATGGTCTCCCCCTGCCCGTGGAGGGCGTGACTGGGGTGGTCGCCCCCGCAGAGGAAGAGGAAGAGCCTAAAATGAACGGAGAAGCCTCTTTGGTTGAAGCAGAACCACGGCCGCAGGTTATTTGTTGCTCTGAGGTAAAGTCTTCACTGGGCCAGCTGCGGAGCATCCCTGGGCTTTGATCCCTCCTACCAACTGTAGAAACACCCACTTTTTCTCCTTCCTGCTTACCACAGTTTCCTGCCTGCTTGCGTGAATATTTAAGCCCCATGTACATCCTCACACTCATGTTTGTCCTGCGAAAACACCTTTCAGCCTAAAATGAAAGTTAAAGCAAAGAGAAGAGACCTTTGTAATGATACAATTCATCACCAGTGTTGTGGTGTTACCATCCCCTTCATAATTAATTTCAGTCTTTATTTAGATTTTCACCATATTCATATAATTTGAGTTCTTCATGCCTTTATATCCGATCATCCTACTTCATACCATTATCAACATTCCGAGTTCATACCTACCCTACATAGTGTGGTGTGTTGCTGTCACTGCCTCCTACTCTGTATTGTAGTGTTGTGAAGTAAATGGGGCCTAAGTGGGAAATGCATGATGCTTTTAGGTGTATATTTGCTTTTTTGCTCCGCATGCAGTATTTCACCGTGTGTGTGTGTGTGTGTGTTTGTGTGTCCTCCATGTGTTTGGCAGTGATGCTTCTCTCTGTGTTAGTGTGTAATTGGCCCACCACGGTCACCATGGTAACGGCATTGTGGAAATCATCATTGCCAACCACTCCAGCAAAAGCCGCCCTCTCATCTGAATGTCATCTTTTGCATGCTGTTTACATATCAATTGCCGTTTTGTTTGCCAGCCGTTCGAGCATCGCTTGTTTCGTCGGCTCATGTTTTATGCATGTTCGTGCTGTGTGTCGTACTTTGAGTTGCACGTTGACGCCAAAGATGTGTCTTGTAGTGGCGCTGCTGTTGTAGCTCATAAATTGCTGAATGTAGTGGTTGTCATATTGTGCATTTTGTGATGTTGACTGGCCTGAGTTTGGAAGCGCTTGAGTTTTTAAATTTTTATTTTTTTGCATGAATTTTGCTGCGTTTTCTGGCATAAATATTGTGTTTATACATCTACAACTACTGCCATCTATCTATCAACTACTGTACCTGTGTGCCTGATTCACTTACCTTTCAAATACAATACATTCTAATTTTATAAGAGCAGTTAATTGAATATAAAAAACACATTTGAACACTTAAAAATAACTAAATATAAATTGATTGACTTGGAAGTGAATTTCCAAAGCTAGTGCATAGAGACCACTTTATGTTTCCCTGTCTCAGGTTTAATGTATTAACCCTCTTTCCTCTCCCCTCACTTCTCTCTCTCCTCCCTCCCCAGCCACCTGTGGTAAAGACAGAAATGGTGACTATATCAGACACGTTTGCAGCCCAGAAAACTGAGATAGCTACAAAAGAAGTGCCCATCGTACACACGGAAACCAAGACCATCACATACGAAGCTGCACAGGTGCACACTTAAGAAACACAGGGAGCTTTTTTTTTTTTTTCTCGTGGGTCAGCATTAGTATTGTATTTGTGTGAAACATTTAGATTTCAGTATAAATGTTTTGTTTGAAAGCACCTTTCTAAAAAAGCTTCCTTTCTAGCAACAGTGCATGTCGCCGTTCACTCCTCCTTCCTCAGAGAAATCTTTTTGTTGTTTGTTTTTTAAAGACAAAAGCGTTTATTTAGAACATCTAACGGGGATATTCTAGTGGGAATGCACATTAATTAATGATCTCTTTTTTGTCTTCTCTGTTATCAGTTGGATGGTAACGGCGATGGCGAGCCCGGAGTGTTGATGACTGCTCAGACAATCACCTCTGAATCTCTGTGTACTACCACAACCACACACATTACCAAGGTACACACCCCCACAAATACACACTTCCTCTTCTTAATATGTTAAGACGTAACATTAGGACGACTCAGATAATGTAATATAACTACAGTACACATTAATGTGTGAAATCTGTGCATACAAAAACATATTTATACCAGTATCACACATTTTATCATGGTTTATACTGTGTATACAGTATAAGTTTGTCATGTGATATCATTGCACCCTTCTACATTATTTGTGCTTTGCGTTGAGCTGCACTCTTCTGTCATTTGACCTTTTTTCCCCCCGTCAGTCTCTGTCTTGATGTTTCCTTGGACTATCATGACAATGCCAGCCACACTGGGCAGTAACCCAACAGCACCCAAGAGGACCTTAATTGTTCATGATTAACCCAGGCATCAAAGCGTTGTGTTGTTGTATGTTTTCTTTTAGACGTTAAAGGGCGGCCTATCAGAGACGAGGATTGAGAAACGCATCGTCATCACTGGCGACTGCGACATCGACCACGACGAGGTCAGTTTTCAGCGCCTACGCCTTAGTATTTGTTAAAGCTACTTGGTTGATGGGTCGCTTTATTCTGACCAAATGTAGGTGGTGTGAAAGGCTCTCTGAGTATCATTTTACAGATGTGTAATCCAGGCGCACCTTTTTAAAATTTTATTTTTCAAACTGAAAAACCTTGCTAGGGAAATGATGAAGCTGGCTGCTAAATCTTCAGCCCCAGCTTACTTTAATTTAGTTTTTTTTCTGGTTGCTTAGACTTAAGGGAACAGACAGACATCTGGTGACATGTCTGTCATGTTGCTCGCAGTATGAATGCACTATTTTATTTATTAATCACTTAATAGAGATGCCCACAGGCCATTAGTCACACTCAAGATTCCACTCATTGGCTGTGACATCTCTTCACATATTCATTCATACATCTATAAAATGGTGTCTTAACCTTTTTGTTTTTGCCACGCTGTGTCCGATTTTGTTGCTCGTCTTGCTTGGTTAAATGTTTTTGTCTGTTATCAGTGAGAAAATCTCTGAGAGAAATTTGTACTTTTTGCTCCCCCAGATGTGATGAATCCTTCATGCTTAACATTCTCAAAACAATATAAAATGTCCCTTTGTCCATTGACACTGACTGCTCTGTAAAATATGATTTATAAACACCAATCTGAAGTTAGTTTGAAGACCTCATAACATAAATTTAAAGACATTCCAGATATTTGAAATTGATGGGTGATGTGTATTTCTCAAATGTGAGAAACTGATAATGGGTAGCTTTCACTCACAAACTCAAACAAAGTTAAACTTTTAGGAAATTGCATTTAGTGCCCTCAAAATATCTGAAAGCATTGAAAATATTTTTGCTCAGGTCTGGATCTTTATGTATGATCCCTCATCCACTGTGTTATTTTCCTTTTTAAGTTGCTTGTCTTGCTTGATTCACTGGATTTACACAAAAACAAAAGATTTGTGTCACACTGAGTTGCGAATGGGATATATTTTTTAGTCATTTTCTTCCACTTGATGCGCTCCATCTGAGGCCATTTTACTTCATCCGGTTTACCTTCACTTAACCTAAAGAAGTAAAATAGAGCGTAAATCCAGCATTCGTGTCATTTTCTGTACGCTTCTTATTTCATTTTTCATTTAACTCCACCATTTCCCCTCTTGTCCCTCCACCTCCCCCACTGCTTGCTGTGCTCGGTGCTGCCACTGTGTGGTTGCCCCTTGGTACTTGCAGGCACTGGCCCAGGCCATTAAGGAGGCCAAAGAGCAACATCCTGACATGTCTGTTACCAGAGTGGTGGTTCATAAAGAAACTGAACTGGCTGAGGAGGAGGATTGACTGAACTCAGGTAATAATAATAATAGTAACTCATTATTATTATTATTATTCATGGTGAAAGTAATGTTGGAGGTCTTTATTACGGTGGGGGGTGCATATAGTAGTTTTATTTACAGAAGACAAAAGCTGAAAATCAGTGAGATGAAACGCCCACACATGAAGCTGTTAAAAACCACCAGCCATCATCACATATGCAAAGTTGAAGAGAAAGGAATATTAAATTTAGGAAGGTAGGCAGTGACTGACAGAGGACTGTGTGGAGTACAAAGGAAGTGTTTTGAGTAGGAAACTAATATTGAGTGCCAATCACCGCACCACCCAGGCTGACTGCCTTCACCTCTATTTTCCCAGAGTTGAAGGGCCCGCCGTGACTGTTTTCTCTGTTGACGTTTAACGACCTTCATAACCCTGCAACAACCAACCCTGACTGACTGAAGAGGAGGAGGAGAAGAGGTGCTGAAACACAGGAGGAGAAGGGGGTAGACAAATGGGGAGAAGTTGCAGATCTCTTCCCAGTGGGTCTCTCTTACATGTTTGTGGTGCGTCTAAATCCCTCACTCCAAAACCAAGAATAATATCATCACTCTCTTCCTGAGGGAACAAAAAAAGAACCACTTTGTTAGCTTAACATTTGTAGAGTGTTTTTAATTTTTAATAGAGGTTTTTTTCTTTTAACTGTTTGTTTTACAAAAAGACAGAAGATAGTGTGTCTGTCATGTCTTGCAAAAATAAAGTTAGGGATGCACTGATAACCAATCCTGATGAGATACAAGGCTGAAAAAGATTTTTATACCATTGTACCAGTGACCTTCAGTAACACTCAAAAGTCAAAGCTTTTCATACACTTCAAAAAGGAAATTTTTGTCTAAAAGTCATTCATTTGACACAGATGTTTTTTGTACTTGGAATCTGCATCAGCAGTGGAAAAGTAGTATTGGTGCATTCCTAGCAAACAACAAAAAAAGTAATTTGTTAAATTACAGCTCCCTCACTTGATTGTGATTTAAATGGAGAATAAGCATAATAGGAATTTCTACAGCAACACCTTTTGGTCTTTAAAAAATATTTTCAAAGTGTAACAAAATCAAAAAACACATGAAAACACATTCATGTGTACCAGCTGTGTCACATTATCACAGTGTAATACTAATGGTTACAGAAAATAGGGAGCTGTAACTTAAAATATTGCAGTAAGAACCAATCAACCTGGTTTACAAATTTTTATGACTCTTTTTTTCCTCTGTAAGTATAGTTAGTATTCATCCACATTCCTCGTGTGTTGGCTCGCGCTGGCTGAGTGAGTTCATTTTCAGTTCATTTCACCTTTTTACTTACCTCTAAGAAGAGAAGACATTTTTGCATTTTTACAGTCGGCGGGGTGGACGGAGCCTTAGTCGGATAAATGGGTTTGACTTTAATTAATCTGGAGAAGCCAAATGGTGCAGGTGGAATAAATTCCTTGTGATATATTTGTACGTTTTACTGTATTTTGAAATTTTTACTAAACAGAAATGAATTTGAACTGAAAATGAACTGACTTTTAAGCCGGTGTATACAACTTTCTGTACAGTAAAAAACTAATGAAGATTATTAGATGGGAGCAGTAATGCAGCTTTTTATTACCTTAAACGTTCTTCCTGGGCCTGCCCACTGTATGACACTAGCCATTCCCATTGGGCCGCAGGGGAACAAGGGAGCAAACTTAGGATTGGGAGAGAGGACCAGGAAAACTGAAGGATAATTGGGAGATAGAGGTGGCGCTGTGCGGTGCCGAACCAACAACTTGGGAGTGAAAAGGAATTTGAACAGTGATGCATGTTGGTGTTACTCTACGGCAAGTTTCACTCCTGTTTTAATATGCTTAGGACAATGCTTAATACACAATCTGCAATTTTTAATTATTTAGAGTTTTGTGCTACAACCAGCACAGGTACCAAAACTAGGATTTACAGTTGGAACAACTTGAAACAAGAATTCAAAATAATGGGATTTCTACCAGCATGCTAACTCTGCATCAGAGCTTGTTTGTCGCCATAGTTTAGCTTAATTTCACTCCCAGCATCTTTTCATACCTGACTAGACAATAGCAAGAAAGCCTGCTAGATATCATGAGATCTGGGATTCAATTCAACGTGTCTTCACACAGTTTTATCTTGCAAGAGTATCTTGAGCGAGTCTAGATAGAAGGTTACTGTGTTGATTGGTTTTAGAGTGTGTCAATGACAGATAATCTCTGCTCATACAGGACGTCTAGATAACATGGCTGCGTTGTAACTGCTTCACTGCAACCAAATGTTTTTCAGCATTAAAATTAATTTCATATGTTTTTGACCCGTTTCAGTTTCAAAATGACATTCAGTTGTATTCTACATGATTCTGGTACACAAAATCATAAGGGACTGACTCAGTCAGGACACTGCTTACAGGCATGGAAACAGTTACAACACAGCAGTAAAACGCAGCTTAAAAGGGAAGTCTTATCTGAGGGTTTGAAGTGCTCTTGAACCCCATAAATGGAATATCTTAATGTTTTTATTCATTTTCTGTGTCCTTTTACCCCAAATGTTCAGCAGAATTCCACAAAAATGTGACTTTGTGTTAATATTGGTGGCATTAAATGGGTTAGCGCAAGGTGCTTGGTCTCATGCATTTAGTTTATGCAGAAAAACAAAAATATTTTCCTGAAATTCAACTGACTGTAAGCAAAAAAAGTGCCACAGATTTAATACAGAAACATTCCATCTGTTCCTACCTAGATTTGTTTAACCCTTCAGTCTGACTGGACAAAGTGATGTTTTGAATTGGAATTGACTGAATTTTTTTCTTTCTCTTCACACATTCTCCGAATTTAAAATAGTATGTGCCTCTTAATTTAACCCCAAATTTAAACTTTTCTTTCTGGACTGAGTCATGTCCAGGCCATGGAGTGGTAATGACTGTCTAGGCTTTCTACTGGGAAACACTGGTCTGACCTCTACTATGCAGTTAAATGACATTCCAGATGAGGGGGAAGCTTTAACCTTTAACCCTCTTGCAAAGAGGCAAAGCAACAGAAAAACATAAAAGAACATGCAACACTAGGCAGCTTTGGAAGCTTTTGCTGTTCCAAAAAAAACAATAAAAATCTTTTAAAAAGGCTTCGATTATATCACAACAGCTATATTTGTCTGATGATTTTTCTCGTTTGTTGTCTTTTCTCTGTGAAACTGATCTATAGTTGAAAGGTGGAATTTATTGTGTGCTCTCTTGGATGTTTTTAATATTGTCAGTGTTTTTGACATTGAACACCACTACAAATCAAAACATTTCTGCCACAAATTTCTTTTTGTACTTTTAGCCCCAGGTTTATCCTCTTTTCCAGGAGTGGGTCTGGGCTCTGTTTTAACCAATCACAGGAGCTCTGGGGCTGCAAGGTCTGGTTTTCCAAAATGTCGGTAGTGCTTTTCCCTGTAACTTTTATTTGAGGTCACCCACAGTCACCATCAATAACTTTTAACATAAATAGAAAACAGCAGACAGACTGTTGAAAGTTTTCAGTGGTTACCATCTCCATAGGGTCTCTTCAAACAAGAACTGATTCAAAGCCAGCTGATTTTAAAAGTGTCAGGGATCTCATTGTAATATTATGAAGGGCAATGTTACACAGAAAAAACAACAAGCATGCTGCGTTCTTTCTGTCTGAGGCTGATGAGGCAGATGTTTCGAAAGACAGATGATTATTGGACTATGTTCTTTAAAGTTATATCTCAGGCTTTGGACTACAGTTTGGATACACGAAACAGGGAAAAGTCGATAAATACCAACGCAGTTTTGTATTTTAACTACTTAAAACTCACTTTCAGCTTTCAACTTTTTAAAGAAACAAATTTCGGAGAACCAACCACAGCTGCCTCACCGTTCCCCGTTAGCCAACCAATGTTCACTGGTAGCGTTTTTCTATCTAGCAGCTTAACTGTCTTGTGTCTCCCTCCACACACACACAGCCACTCCTCCCCTATGTAACACTGTTTAAATAAAGGATTGTTATACTCTGAAAACTGTCAGTCATATCTTCATTCTTCATTTATTCATTCATTTTTTTATTGATAAAAGCTGAAATCATGAATGTTAATGCACATAAAAGTAACCGTTTTTTAAATGGTCAGGTAGTCTAATAATGAAACATTTCATTTACAAAAAATTTCAGGGTGATAGATTGTCCCAAGCTTAAACAAGAGGGTACAAATAAATACAGCAGAAAATATGCCTTTAGCTTCATAATGTCTCTTCAGATGTTAGAGACAGTTGTCTTGATAAAGTCCAGATTTCCCTGAGTGTTTTAAAGATGTATAACCGACAAGTAATTTTTTCAGATCTTCTTAGGGCACCTTCATTTTGCCTGATATGTCCCTCCCAGGTCCTTGTTGGTGTTTACTTTGGACATTGCTCCATTTAGATAATCTGAGCTAATGTTGACTGGAAAGTGTTTTCAGCAGGTTTGAGTGGCTGTCCTGTCTGACGTGTGAGTGCTACCCAACACTCCGCCTCCTCAGGTGTGCACGTCTGTCTATCCGCCTGTAGATGGCGCTTCTGTTTAGCAGAATTGTCGACAGATCCCCTTCAACTGTGGAGGAAAGACAATACAATACATCCAAAACACTGTTTGAAACGTGATCTGTAAGAAATAGACCACAAAATGCATAAATAGAAGTGTTAACACTAGGCAATTGTTACCAGGATTTTTTTGTTGGTGGTTGTCATTAAGTTAGCCAATAGTTGGGAACAAGCAGTATGAGAATAGACTATAAACTGCCTTCGATGTAATTTATTTTAACTATAACTAGTTATTTATTTAAATCACTAAATAGGGGCGATTTAGGTGGTCATCAAAGTACATATAAGGTAACCTTTTTGGTCTACAAAAGCTGTATAACTGGGTTTTAATTACATTGGAAAGCCATTAATAAAAAGGTGAATAATACTATGTGCGCTTGCGCAGTGAGAGCCATCACCCTCCTTCTGTTATAGTAACGGTTACAGGTGTGACAGTAGATATCCTAATGAGATGTGTTTACTTTTTAGCTTTATAAATGTAACCTTAGGTTAATAGAATTATATAGGAGTGGTCCCCCTTTGAAAGCTATCACGGAAGCTCGAGCTAACTTACTTTAATATATGTAACGTTACAGAAATAATGGCAATAAAGTTAGCTTAACAGTAAGCTAAACATTGTTAGCCCCTAAACATTGTTGAATAAGTCATTGTCGTATTGAGCCCATTGTTTTTAACTTTACATAGTTTATATAAATGATATTGTTCACTTTCTGTAGCTGGAACTAGGCATGTTTTATTAACTAGAAACGTCAAAGAATGGCTTTGAATGTTTTACAAGATGTCGCCCCTGTGGTTTGGTGAGGGTTGGATCAACTCAAATACTAACCGGGAAAAGACACCAAGGAGGATCACAACATTACTGAGTGAGTTTATATTCAAATAACTGTAGTCAATTACCCACCCAAAATGCTACTTCAGTATATGATGAAGTCTTACTAAATAAAAAGTAGTTTTCTTTAATTTGAGTAACGTTACCAGTGACAAACTAACTGCAGATGGAGTTGTCATTATTGATTATAGTTGGCCTCAGAATTAACAGCACATTGTGCACTCACCTTGTCCATTTAACCCCAGCCATTCTACAAAACATTTTTTTTTTTCATTTTTAAGTTATTTTGGGGCACTGTAGTTGTTAGCAAACATTCAAACAGGAGTTTGTGGCTATTGTCAGGCAGAAGGAAATGCCAACTAGACTTGATTGTGTGAAGGACATTAAAGAGGTGATATTATGCTTTTTGGCTTTTTCCCTCTCCTGTACTGAGTTATATATCTTTTTTGGGCATGTAACAGGTTTGTAAAGTGAAAAAGCCCAAAGTCCAGCCTAAAGGGAGTTCCCATCTCCCACAGAAGGCACTGATCTGAACCGCTTGAAAACAGCTCGTGTGTAGTCCAGCCCTTCACTTCCTTTACTGGTGACGTCACAATGAAAACGCGTCATAAAGCTTGCCAAGCAGCTAGCGGGGTCAAGCACGCCCTCAAATCAAGCTAGTCTGAGCCATAGACTGTATATAAAAAGGTCTGAGCTGAGGCCCTTTGGCTCAACTTGCCTTTGTTTGGTTTTCAATTGTAGAAAAGTTGTACCTGTACCTGTAAAATGTAACGTGAAAACACTACAGACTGCTGATTGGTCAGAGAAAATTCTCACTATTTACAGAATCATCATTGCACCGGACAGAGGTCAGCAACAGAAAGTTTATTTTACAGTTTTCTTATGGAATTTCAGCACTAATTCCACTTCTCAGAAGTCTCGAGGTGAGAAATCAGCTGTGTAAATTTCGAATATTGATAGTATTACGAGAAGTGATGGCAGAACATAAACGTGATGAATATTTTCGGAGTTGAGGAGGTCCGCAAGTGGCTGCGGGGGAAGCCTGCGGCAACACGCGGGAGGAGCGTGTGAGGCAGATATGCTAATGAGATGTGTTTACTTTTTAGCTTTGTAAATGTAACGTTAAGTTAGGTTAATAGAATTATATAGGAGTGGTACCCCTTTGAAAGCTATCACGGAAGCTCGAGCTAACTTACTTTATTATATGTAACGTTACAGCAATAGTATTGACATTTTTACGAGAAGTGATGGCGGAACAAAAATGTGATAAATATTTTCGGAGTTGAGGAGCTGTGGCTGTGGGGAAAGCCTGCGCCAACCTGCGGGAGGAGCGTGTGAGGCCGGTTTGACACCAAAATGTGTGACCTATCAGATTCTGTGACCCAAATGGGAAGTTAAGCGCCAGAGGCTTTGTTGACGATGTGAAATGGATGTAGCTTGGTTGGGTTTAGGCACCAAAAGTACTTGGTTATGGTTAGGAAAACATCGTTGTTTGGGTGTAGTCACATAATCTGACAGGTCACAGATTTTGGTGTTACACCGGCTCACAGAGCCCTCTGCTCCTGCCGTCACAACAGACCACTGCAGCAACAACGGCAGAGGAAAACACAGCTGGAAGGTTTTCATACTGCTTATCTGTCTTTACAGTCGGAGGAATATTCAAACGTTTAAACTTAAAAAAGAGAAAGCTGTGTGGATCGCTGGTGTGTGTGTGTCGCATTGAACGTTACGTCGCGGCCGTTTTGTGTGGCGTCACTATGATGACAAGCTACGTACTATCTCTGGGTACTATCTGCAATAGAAAATGGATCAGGGCCGAGTAAAGTCGAGTCTATCGATTTTCACTATGGTAGCATTTTTCGACAAGGCAGCATAGATTGTCAGAACACCAGCAACAGTTCAACGTTCAGTTCTGATGGTAAGATGTGGAACAATGTTGTGTGGTTGTGAACTGGTAATAACTTATACCATCTGCTCGGTTACGGTCGCAGTCTAAAGCGGCTTTGATTTGGATCACACTACCTTGTTTCTTACGACCCGCCCTTCTCTGCTTCTGATTGGCTAGTAGTCCTTAC
>JAPMOB010221345.1:0-13420 GCA_029875015.1 Lepomis gibbosus | reverse complement strand
GTAAAAATAACAGTATACTGCTGGCGTCTCTGCTGCCAGCTCTTTACTGTTATTTTACAGGAAAATTTGTTACAGTGTAGGTATGTGCCTATGATTGGGTCAAAGCCCTTTCTGACATGGCAGTGCCAATAATAATGGGTTGAGCAAGGGAAGCTGGTAAAGTAAACACTAACACATTTCATACACTAAAAATTTATGGGGGCCTCTGCCCTAGAAGAGCTTTATGTCTAACTACACTCCTCGTGACTTCTATTACCAATTTTATTCAAATGTAATATCTTTGTCCTATTTTTCTATGTGTGTACCATGAAAGGGGCTCCAGCTGTATTTAATTTTGCAATCCTGTGTTGTTTAATGACAATAAAGATGAACCATGAACCTTGAAATTGTGTGGGTTTGACAATACACTAAACAGAGTTAATTTAAAACCGACAAAGACAGACAAAACAGACAAAACTTTGAAATTCTGGCAGATTAACAATAGCCAAACAGTGCTTCAAGTGGAAAAAAAATACTCACCTTAAATGAAAATTTATAAAGTAGATTTGGGAATAAAGATGATAAAGATCGTCCACATTCCCTTCCCGCTCAAAGTATTTAACCTGTTATTCACATCCCTCCCACATAAACCCCTTTCTCTTTTTCTCTTCTCTCACTTTCTGTCTCTTTTGTTTGGATGCAAGAACCACTGAGGGCTCTCTCCACAGCAGAGCACATGAAGAGACGGTTCCCCTACACAGAGTCTCCCTCCCCTGTTTCCTTCCCGTCTTACTGCCACCGGCAGAACACATCAAGACCCACCTTCCCTGCATCTCCTGCTTACCTACCAGTGGCTGACTCCAATCCATCGTTCTCATCCATCCCTCCCTCCCTTCAACCCTCTATCCCTCACGTTTCCCTTCCATCATCCATTACTCTTATCCCTTCATCTCCCTTCCCTCGACTCTCATTCCCACATCCCTCGACCCATCAGTGTTCTTCCTCATCCCTTCATCCCTTCATCTGGATCACTAATGTCAACTAATTGATTATTGTCATTGTCAGTCCATTGTTTTCCATATGTAGCATTATACTAGATTTGTAACTAAACCTCGACTGTGAGAATAGATAATCATTGTCTTATTTTAAAATGATGTGCGCCTATGAGTGTCATCATGCCTATGTGCTGTCTGGACTGGTCCCCACAGATGTTGCTGCTGGAGAGTATTAGTTTAATTTTGTGCATGTACAATGTGGTTGGTTTTTCCGAGCTTAAGCCATAATAAATAGTTGTAATTTACACTAGTCACAGAACACAGCCCTGGAAGTGGCTAGCAAGCAAGCAAAACACAGACCAAGCGATGCAAGCGTACCAGCAGTTACTGAGAAGTGCCATTGTGCAAGGAAAAGTCACAGTACCCAATTTGAGCACTTCTGCCATCGGAAATCATTCTTCCCTAACCTAACCTTAACCAAGTATTTAGATTGTCTATTCCAAACAGCATGTGGAATGCAGGACATGAACTCTTGTCTCTGGTGTCAGAGTCCTGTGCTTTTTACATCTAATCAACCATTTCTTCTCCTTGTGATTTCTGCACTTTTATAAAGATGCTGCACACACTGAGGATAAAAAACAATGGAAATTAACATAATCAAAGCATTACAATTTGGCAAAACAAATGAGTAATATATAAACGTGTTCTGTAAAAAATAAGGTTGGATGGGTTGTGCAACAGTTAAGCTCAGGAAGTAAATGTAGGTAGAAAAGGTCCTCACATCTATACTGATGCAAATACGTGTCTATGTTCATTTGTGTTAAGAGCAGGGTGGTGTTGTCCGTTGACAAGATAAATGCTGACTACCCTGACAGGCTCTCTGAAAAGTAAACTGAGCTGCTGCTGCTCTGAGCAGACCAAGTGCTCACACTGCTGCATCATTATTCATCCCCAGGACTGTGTTCAGATGAAGCTGTGTATCTAATGACGGGCTCTCAGGACATCGAATCATCTACAAGAACGACGGGACTGTAAATGAGTGTGTGTCTGTGTGCCTCTGTTCACATTCTGTATTCATGATGGTGAAAGATAAATGAGGGGAGTGTGTTTGGGTGTGTGGGTTTGAGTGTTTTCTGAGTGTTTGAGAGACTGTGTGTATGTGTGTGTATGTGTGTGTGTGCCCATTTGTGTAGGTAGATGCATGTGAACTTTGGAAATCCGCAGGAGGAAAGAAAATGCTTCAGATTTTGAAAGCTGATGGCTTGTTGAGTAATCTGACAGACCAAACACCCCAGTTCAACAAGAAGAACATTTGTCTTAGCCTTGTGATATTCATGCAAATTTGACTCACGGAATATTTTTGCAATCATTGTTTTTTTTCCACCCCAAACAGCCAATGTACCAGCAAGTTACCTGGGTTTAACTATCAATGCATGCACCGATCATGGATGTGTGGAGTGTGTCCGTGCTATGATTTTGTAAACAGTTCAGCCTCTGCCTTAACCCTAAATTACAGAAGCTCCAGTTCTTTATTTTCTTTTTCTTAGCTGCATCTGTTAATAAACTATTATTAAAGCGTCAGGATGAATGCTCATTTTTCACTCAAGCTGAAACATTTCAACTTACGCAGATGTGTCATTGCCTCCATTTGCAGCAGCCAGAGAAGAAGCGCATCTGTTTGTGTCCACTCATGCCTTTGTATTGATTTCATATGTAACCTCACTGCCTCTAAAAATTGCTGCATTTCGAACGCACCTGTAGCAGATACAGTCACATTGAAGCACAATATTAAATGTATACTTCATATTCAGTGCAGTCATAAAGCACTTGTAGTAACATGTGTTTTGTCTCTGTCCTCCAGGGCATTTGATGTGACAATGACTATGAGGTTTAAAGTGCTGACTTTCAAATTTAAGGATGTTTGAGGGTATATAAATACATATTTGGTGAAACAGTGGGAGACACAGTCCTTTTTATACACAGTTCTCCAATTTTGACAAAGTATCAGAACATTCACGAGTCAAATCAGTAACCTGGCCTAAATAAAATGTATTATGTTACGAGGACATGTTTTCTGTCCCTCCCTTCAGCCTCAGACTTCCCTGCCTTTCCCAGTCATCTGTTCACCAAACCAACCTGCACACCTGCCTGTATTTCCACATTAGGCCACACCTGCCCCTCGTCAACCCCAATGTGTGTCTATATATACCGGCCTCTTACCTGTTGCCATTTGCCAGATTGTCTATTCTGTATGTTCTTTGATTTGGCTGTTGCCTGCTCCACTTTCAGACTCAGTGGCTGAATTACATGATTTGATATCAATGTAAACAATCTCAAATAAAAGCTGACTCGGGGTGTGGGTGTGATGATGGGCCCATCATACATGTTACAGCTATGGTGGGGGAGTGGTAAAGTCATGTAACTGGCACCAATTGGGTCTATTATTACATGTAGATTAATGGCTTTGATGACAACAGAGCTGACAGTAACATGGTAGCAGATTGGGTATTGTAGTTTGAATATACTCAAGGTGGATGAGAGTGATCACTAATGTATGTCTGTAAATATGTCTGGCATCACCTAATTACGTGTTCCTAATCATTACATCACTTTATATGTGACAAAAGTGTGAGAACCTGCAGTTTAGAAATAAATATTTGCGGTGTGTGAGCAATAAACCACTGGGAAACACGACTCTGCCAGCTGCAGTATGTGTGAGTAGTTGGATGTTACAAGTGTTCATCCATTTATGAATAGAAAGAAGTCGCTGGAGCGTGTTGTGGCAATATTGTAGTTAGATCAATACAATAGAGTGGAACTGTCCTCCCCAACAATACACTGGTGAATGATGTGGTTATACTGATCACTTCAGGACTGCAGTCGCTTGATACAGCAATGATGGATGCTAGATGTACAGGATTTAGATTTGTCTTTTTAGAGCAATAAAATCAGTCCTCTCGGTTTTAACTGCAGCTATAATGACATAGAAAAAAAATCCAATGAGAGCATCACAGAGTGAATCAATTTTCATCCACTGTAGTGTTAGTACTCTTCTAGAATGGTGTTCTTTTTATTGGCCTATAAATGATAACTTCGAAATTATATATCAAAGTAAATATTCTACATGTAAGGGCTTTAAATGGATTAAATTAACTAAGTAAACATAGTTTCTATCTAGTCTTTCACCAGCAGCTGAGACAGAAATGTGTTGCCGTTTTTAGCTCTCCCCTGAGCTCTACTGGTAGGCCCAAAAATTAAGCTGGCTGTGACAAAGGGCCAGTTCAGCGGCTGGTGGGCTGAAAGCAATAGGGTGGAAAATGCCTAGGTCTGGCTTGGCTTGACTTATCTGCTGATCTGAACTGAGGCAAGATGGTAGAAAAAAATGCCAACACCTGACACATTGGTTAACGTGGCTCACGGCTGGGCTCTGCTCCAGAGCTGTCAAGGCCAATAACGTCAGAGGCAGCTCCCACACAAAAACACGCACACACTCATGTGCGTGAACGTGTAGTCACTGCAATGTTCCTCAACAAACCATGGAGGAATGTTAAAACAAATGTTTAAATGTGAAGACTGCTATGTTATATGTATGATTCTCGCAGAAGATACATATTAGTAAAAAGATAAGTACCGTACAAGACAATAAAACATCATATGCACACTTTGTTTAGCATCTCATCTTCCTAAAACATCTCACACATAGTGGAGTATTACAGAAAATACTGTTTTTGGCAGAAAAAAAGAACATGGCCTCATTTTGAGAAGACAAACCAACAATGATGGCAGTGAGTATAAGAGTTAATCTAATTCAAATGTTCGCTCCAGTGAAGTTTTCTTGCGTGGTATCACAGGGGCTTCATTATCAATCCAACTACAGTAAGTCTAAAATATCACAAAACATTTTGTTCATAAAATAAGTGTTGCAACAGACAAAAAAACTATTTTTGTGTGTATGAATAAGCATTTATTTCATGGTGAGAGATGCACCTAAATGCCCAGAGTAAAGTAAAAATAAAACTTCAGGTTTGGTTTCTAACCTTTAAACCAAAATTGTGATCGGTTGCTTTATTGTAATGAATTATCAGATCAAAAAAAGTCAGATGTCAAATCTAAAGTAGTACCATTAAAACCTTCTTTCTTTTTTTTACAAAAATGTGAAAATTTTATGTTAAAACTGAGGTCAGCAATGTTGGAGAAAGAGACATCTATATTTTGAAAGTATCCAAGTGAAACAATTCCACCCCCTTCCTTCAGGGTTTCCTCCAGACCCATGCTCCAAAACAAATTTTCATGCGCAATAAATGCATGGGCAGAGTGCGCACAGGCAGGCAGGTGGATAGGGCCGCATGAAATTAAATTATTGGCCGTGCTTATTACAGTGCTGCCACAGCAAGATACCAGAGTTTTTTTTCATTTTTGTGTCAGAGTATTTGATTCATTGATTGCTGTTGGGTGTACATAGAATTTCAACAAATATAACAGAAATGTTTTTGAAATAAAATTCCGACCCTAACTGTAAGGTTCTACATCTTTTTAATGACTAATCAACTGCCTCCATTTGTTACCATAGTAAAATTATTTTTAATTAGAGCTGCAGCAAGGATTTTTGAAATATTGCAACCCCCCACAGATGGCAGTAAAAAAAGAAAATCTTTTTAAATCTATTTTTTAAAAATATATTTAATTGAATTTTTTGTCAATCCTATCTACCTACATGTTGGTCTAAATGCTGTCTCAAAGCCTTCTCCACACTGCAATGTAGTTCTGGTGCAGGGTAAAATTGTCAAAGTAAAAGATATTTAGTTATGAGAATTAGCTCATAATTTTACAACTATGTGTTGTAAAATTTAAACTCTTCAGATTTTGAAATCCTCTATATTCTCAAACAATAAAGAGGACAAGACCATAGTATTTTTGATTGTTGCTATAGGCCTAGTTTATAATAGTTTGTAAATGTATGAGTTTATTGTGAAAGTTAGACATTCAAACAGAAGATCTTACCTTCACATTTTATGTGTAGTTATAACTTTTATTAGTTTTCATAGTAGTTCCCAGACAGTAATGCAAGGATGACTTGGACCTCAGATTAAAAGGTTGCTGGCTAAACAGAGCACTGTGGTGAGATATTTGCGATGACTGCAGTGTCTACAGCCACCGTCAAAATCTCAGCTCATCTCAAACTAAGAAGCAATCTCTCCAGACCTATTGACCCATGACCCTTCCTTCCAAATCTGCTCACCCTTCATAGTTCCTTTCACTGAACTCTGTGTGTGTGTGTGTGTGTATGCATGGGTACATGTATCTGTAGATGTGTTTTTGTATGTGCTACTATGCTTTTTTGTGAATGTGTGTCCGTAGTGTTTTAAGATGACCTTGTCACCATGTCCCCCTGCCATTTAAGAAAGTGCACTGTACATACTAATGAATGTGCCATATAACAAATACACTTTATGACCTGTAACGAATGGATTAAGGACATTTCTACAGTGGAAGATAAATAAACTGCCTTTGGACCAGAGAGATAAACAACTCATTAGCTGCTGGGGCTAAGACATTAATGATACTTGTGTTCTTTGATGTGATCTAAATTCAGTTCAGTCAGGAGGGACTTGACTGAGTGAACAACAACAATTTATTTATTCAAGTGATACAAAGAATATGAGAATGTGAACAGTCTTTGGCACTTTGACCTCATTGTGATGACGTGGTATTTAATAGGGTGGTGAAGCAGTGGAGGTGTAGAAGACCCCCCGATGGAGTCCAGGCAATGATGGTGGTGACGAAGAGATGAAAATGCTAGGGATCTGACTGTGATGAGGAGGACCTGCTGAGCTTGAACTGGGCGTGGATCTGATGAACAGGAGATGAATGTTTTGGAAGAGGGCAGCAGCGATTTGCTGACTCGTAGTGAAATGACACTTGATCTGGCATTGATACTGACTACATGATTGGTTGTGCTGATCGTGGTAAAACCTTCTTGGAAGAGAGAACACCCAGAATCAGCTGTTACAGGGCAGGAAGAGAGTGTGTATGAGAGAGATCGAGAGTTGTGAATGAATGAAGAATAAAGACATCTTCCTGTTGAACTCTGAGCTTCATTATTATTAATAGTATAAGACTCTTATGTAGGTTATTGAACAAGTTAGATATAGATAAATTATAATTTACAATATATAAAGTTCATCCTATTAAATGACAACAGTACTGCTTCTAGCATATTTGATTCAAAACTATAGAAGCGTTTTAGGGGACTAAATTATGATGACACCATTATCATTTTCCAGACATGTATGTGTTATTTAAGTAAAATTTAAATGAAAGTGCAATAATACAACTCGCATATTCAATTTTACATAATCATCGGCAATCTATGACTCTTTTATACTCTTTGACCTTTAACTTTAACACAATTTTCACAATTTTCTGACAATTAGAAAATGAAAAGAGTTGGATAGTATTGTCACATGAAAACACATAATCAAATATTTATAAAAATGTGAAGGGTGCACTCACTTTTGCGAGATACTGTAACACTGAACAAGTCGGTTTTTGTGTTGTATTTAAAGGGTATCATTTTCAAAAATGGCAGTAACAGCAGTAGCAATTTCTTACTTTTTCCCCATTAAAACGTTTTTGGGAGTTTTTCTTGCTTATACTTCAGGTTGGCGTCCTTTTCGCTGTTGTCATGTCTGATGAACACTTGGCAAAGTAATACAACAGTAACGACAATAAAAAAGAAGAATGAATAAATTAAATGTATATAATAAGGTTAGGTCTCTGTATATAATAAGGTTAATTTGAAGTGTAATCTTTTGGATGCCTTAGCACGTCATGCCCTTGGAAGAGAGTGACAGCGTGCTGATGTATTGGTAGAGACACAGATGAATGGTTGTTGTCGCGGTTTAGGTTACCACAGGCTGTGCTTCTGCAAATGTGAAACATCTTAGAGCTGCAACTCCGCTGACAGAGCCACCTATCTAACCCTGTTCCCTTAATTCCACTAACACTGTTAAAAATGAGACAACTAAATCTCCATGCAGGTAAACATCTTATTTTAATCTTTGGTGTCATTTTCATGACTGGACACTTCACAGCATATGGGGCAGGACGCCTTGCCTTATATAGTATTATTGGGGTGTTAATTATGATAATTTAATATTCTCATTGACGTACATTAATTTTGTTCATGCAAATCATTTACACAGTTGTCTGGAATAAGGAGTTTTTGCAGCACAGTGGCCTAGTGGATAGCACTGTAGCCTCACAGCAAGAAGGTCCCAGGTTTGAACCCCAGTCGTCCCGGCCTTTCTGTGTGGAGTTGGCATGTTCTCCCCGTAAAATCTGAAGTTGGTCCCTGGCCACTGTACAATGGCTGGCCACTGCTCCCTTAGGGATGGGTTAAATGCAAAGGGTAACCTACATGTAACCTTTGCTGAATCTGACATGACACACCAATAGCCTACCATGTGAAAAAAAGAAAGCGATAGTTAAGATAAGAATATGAACATGTTCTTGCATGAGGTCCTCATGATTGATTGTACCACTAGAAGCGGTTGTGGCTCTATGTCGGAAAGTGCTACAGATGCCTTGTGTTGGCACCATAGACTACCAAATTTTGATAGGGAAAGAGATCTACATAATAATAATAATAATAAAAAAATGTGGCACGTGGCATTTATGCCACAAAGATTTAAATTAAAGTGTAATAATCAAAAAGATATTGTGCACATATGGGTCACTGTCTACATTAACAATATTTCAATCAGGAGAGAGTTATTGAGTGAACAGCAATAATTTATTGAAATGTGACACATTAAATGAAATTGTGAAAAGTAATTTGGTGATTAGACTCCAGCGTGATGAATTATTTTAAAAGGGGGTGCAATTGCAGATGCATACAAAATCTCATCCCCCGATGGAGTCTAGACACTGGTGGTAAGATGAAAAATGTGGAGATGATGCTGGCAATCTGGACAAGAAGAATGGAAAACTTCTCCTGAGCTGAACTGGGCCTGAATCTGGTGAGCAGGAGGTGAATGCGGTGAAGGAGGGCCGGAACGATTCTTACTGAAATGACAACTGGCAGCAGAGCACAGAACGGCTGAGCTGATGGTGGTAAAACCCGTTTGGAAATCTAGGTGAATGCCCCCTTAGTCAGTTGTTAGGGGCAGGGAGAGAGAGTGAATGAGAGAGAGAGAGAATTTAATTGACAACACATACACACATACATCCACATGCTTACTGTTCATTTTCAATTTTTTTCGAAAATGTATAATTTACTTTATTTCTTTATTTAAACACACACACACACACACTCTCTTACACACTCTTATATTTAAATTATTTTTGAATTAATTAATGAACTGCATGAAATTGATTGATCTTTTGTATTATCTTTTAAGCTTTGTCAATATTGTTGTTTGACATTCATGCCAAAAAAGCAAAATCGAATTGAATTGAAAAAGAGAGAGTGTGTGTTGCGAATGAAAAAGAGAAAATAGAACAAGGAAGCAACACCTCAAAATATAGATGACATTTAAATATGTTTTTGTGTTGTCCTTTGAAAATAGAAAGTGCAATATCAGCTGTCAAATGTCAAGTAGCCAAGACTAGTACTTACAGTTTAAGCTGTGTAGCAGCAGACGTGGAGGGATCAGGACCCAACAAAAAGCTATCACTGAAAGAAATAAACATTCTGTAACAAATATAAAAATACCTTTCTCTTTAACAGTCATATTCCAAAAAATAATCGTACACAGCCTTGTTGTAGGGTAACTCAAGTAAAAAAATCAAAGTAGCTAATCTCTTAATACGGTAATGAAAGCTGCACTAACAGTTACGGCTAACATTTCACAAGCTAAATAGCTTCCATCATATGTAACTTAAAAATCTAGTTAAATAAGTTTATGACAAGTAACATATAATCAAGTGACCTTACCTTTGATCTTCTGAATCAAATTCAAGTCACTATGCTTGCATAAAGAGTGACTACTGGGTCTGCATCCATCGACCTAAACCCCATATTACAAGTCTACGTTCCTTCTTGGCCACTGCACTCCTCCAACGAACAACACATGGTTCTGCCATCCCAAACGCAAAGCAATTTCAGGCTGTTCTCATCTGTAACACCATAATGTTTGAACAAGCTAACACATACCATCAGAGCAGGGGTGTGCCTCTCTAACTTCAAGAAGCGTATCTCTTTCAACAACGCTATCTCTTATAACACCTCTAAACCCTAGCCTCTAACATGCACTTCCTGTGCTCTTCTTCTATCCCCTTACAATTATCTTGTATTGATTGCCCTAGTTTGCTAACTTTTACATCTTTCCCGCCCCATTCATGCCATATGTGCTGCCAGCTCTTACTAATATTTATTATTACTGCTCTTACTAGTATGTATTGTCACATGTAGATCTCCTGCTGTATTGATGTTTTGTTGATGCTTGTATGCTGTTCCTCAAGTATAAGTTGCTTTGGATATTGTCTACCAAATGTGTAAATGTAATATAAACTACTCATTATTAACATTATAGTTATGTGAAAAGGTTTATTAGTTTGCTTCAAATTATTTGTTTGAGATAAATCCATCCATCCATCCATCGTCAACCGCTTTTCCTGCGTACAGGGTCGCGGGGGGGCTGGAGCCTATCCCAGCTGGCATAGGGCGAAAGGCTGGGTACACCCTGGACAGGTCGCCAGTCCATCGCAGGGCCTTGTTTGAGATAAATAATAATGTTAAATACCTGATGATACCTGATAACATTAGTCTCCACAAAATCTAGAGTTGAAAATGACCACATTTATATGTTAAAAAATGTTGAAACATTTTAAACTTTGTGTAGTATAACCTCAATAATAGATAGATATGTGCTGTTGTGTGTGTTTGTGTGAAGCTGGTGACAATACAGCCACGGGCTACCGACCGCCCACCAAACAACCCCCAGGGGTTTAGCCGGGAAGCTAGCTCTGCTAACACCGAGTTGCATATAGCATTAGCTCCTTAGCCTAGGGTTGCACTAGGCGGGTGGTTAGGTGATTTCATCCACCCTTCACCTCAGCTCCAACCATGACCCCACTCTTCTTGCTTCTCCTTGTTGAGTAAGTCTGCAGTGTAAAAAAAAAAACTCTATTAATTATTTTTCTTATTAGCTTAGCTTTAGCCCTTTAGCTTTAGCCCCCCTAAAATGGTCTTACTAAACTGCCATCAAATTGACTATATTTTCTGTTAAGACCAGATGACCTATGTAATAGAAAATGTTATCTTGATTATAAAATTCATGAGGAGCAATATATTTGGAATGTGCTGCGCAGTTCCTCCTGGTAGACCCATAGTGTCACATTGTAGCAGCGCTACGTATATCATCCCACTTCGCATAGATTTATTTCTGGGCCCTCTCCACTGCAGGTACTCTAGTTGCCTAAAGGACACTTACTTTTTTGGAAATAATTCAGCCCTAGCTATTGTCTTTTAATCCTTACCTCTTCAACAGCCAAAATTTGGACCCCAACAACCTAATAAAAATAAGATTTATGTGTCTTCTCACACATAAATCACTCTCAAGGCAGCTCTCAGATGCAGTTGGTCTAGATTTTAACAAGTGGTATCACTAGAACATTTCATAATTACTAACATAATCAATAAGGATCACAGTACAAAAGCAAAGATCATATTTTCTTTTCCAGGCATTCATTCTCTCAGTTATTTTGCAGCCAACAGGTGGGAGGTAATCCTAATTAGGACCTCTCCCTACTCCTTTTTGGCATGCTAGGGGGCAGAGGTTAGGGATTAGGAGATATATTTATGGTTGACATGATTCCTGTTATTGAAATAGGAGTGTAGCATGACCAGATATACAGACCAGGGATGCTCACAAGTCTTTGAGCTAGTCCAAGTCAAATTTCAAGTCAGTCGTGGTTATAATTAATGTTGCATCACCTGCTGCATTGAAACCAGCCTGCTTATAAAACTGCATAGTTAGAAGGAATTCTGTAACTGTAACCTGTTTTTCACTTACAGAGCACAACCATGTAATGTACAATGTAGGTAATGACAGCATAGTAACTAGCCTACAGTAAGTCAACACACCCTGCATTCATTAACTAAAAAGACTGTTACATCAACAATTAACATGTAACCTGTTTTTCACTTACAGAGCACAACCATTAGCCTAATGTGTCTACAACAAATCATAGCTTATAAACCACTGTAAGTCAACACATCCAAGATTCTTAAACCAGTGTAACATTAACTAAATAAAACAGAAGCGTTGCATGATCAACAATAAACCTGTAGCCTGTTTACAGCGAACGTTAATATTTAACATGATGGTAGACAGTGGGACGTAAATGATTACGTTAATTGACTACCACAAGTTGGGGCAAGTAAACAAACGGTCATTCATCTTTTCATAACAAACAGTAAAATCTAGGTTGTAGCTAAAGCAAGAACGAAGCAAGCTAACATTAGATGGCCAATGCCTCAGGTTACTAATCTATTTTGAATTCAGTGCTTTTGTGTGGGCCTTGTTGTATGAAATTTTAAAGCCAAAGTTTATGATGAATGGCGCAGCAACTGTCGGTGTTTGTTGTCCTTTATTATGTGTGGCTGTGCGCAGCTGATACTACATGTTACGTAAGCAGGTTATAGGTAACAGAGGGAGAGGAAAAAATAACAAGCTCATCAGAGGTTTCCTAAAAATAAACATCATTCACGAGTCCTGCACCTTGAGACCGAGTCAAGTCTGAAGTCTTTTGAGTCCTAGTCTCAAATTGAGTCTGAAGTCACTGTATGTGCGACTTGAGTCGGACTCGAGTCGGAGACTCAAATTCGGATCCCCCATCTCTAAAACAGACAACTAGATAGGAAGAAGATGATTCTTAAATTGCTACAATTGTGGTCCAGAGCACTAGCAACTGAGGTTTGCATAATGTTGTCTGTTATGTTCAACAATGTACTGTCACAGGAAACAATAGTTTGTGGGCCCAGAAGCAGACACTAACAAGAGGAGGTATATTTAGTGTAGGTTATTAAACAAACAGGTGACACAAATAAGATGGGGTTGATTAGCCAGACACAACAGCAAGGTAATCCATAAACAGGACAGTGAATTGTCAATAAATCCAAACTCACAGACAATACGTGAGGTAATCCTCACAAACAGAAACAAATAACACGCTACAAGTGAGAGGGTTAGACCACCTTATTACACCAGTGAGGGTGAGCATAATCACAAACTGGTGAAACCACTTAGATAATCAGTGAGCAAATACACGAGAAGTAAAACAAGACACTAGGGGTAGAAAAACTACAAAGTAAAACATAATACATGAAACACACCAACCACTCCAGAACAGTGACAGTTGCCACTTCTAACACTCCATATTGTTGTGCAATTATTTCTTGGTGTATGTGTATGTGGCACTGGGTGTTTGTAAAGACAGTT
>JAPMOB010221344.1:0-32905 GCA_029875015.1 Lepomis gibbosus | reverse complement strand
CACACACACACACACACACACACACACACACACACACACACACACACACACACACACACACACACACACACACAGTATATTCCCTTTTAATATTTGTTCTCTTCTCATTCACAGCCATCTCTGGCTCTGCCTAAGTTCTACACAATACCATTCCTTATTGCCCTTTCACACATAAAAGAACAAAAAAGATTGTAAAAAAAATCATTGCAATGACAGCATTTTTTCATGCCAGATGAGTCAGTTGTGTGATTTGATGCATTAACTCCAGTGACAAAGAACAATGACACTGATATTCAGCATTCATTTCATATATTGCAGTAACCATCATTATGCAGACACTGTGGTTATGCAACTATCAGTGAGTAACCTCTCACTGGCAAATACAAATTGTTAATTTCAAAGTAAAAAAATAATGATAAGTTTAACAACCAGCTGACTCAGTCTCCTGAAGCGCCACATTAGGTTTGGCTGATGGCTAGAGTATGTATTATGGTGAACAAGACTAGTGGATTTTGGCATACTCAGCCTGCAGAGTTAACTCTGCAGGCCACAATCATCGACCACAGCCCTCCATCCTCTTCAGTCTTGTACATCCAATTCAGTTGCTGCCAGCTGCCAGCCCCTCAAAACAATCTTAACCTCCCCTTAAAATCCTGCTTACAGAATTTTTGTTCTTGGTTAAACAACAAGGAAAAATGTGATTATCAGCCACCTTAAGAAAGTGTCTTTGTCATTCCAAGTTTTATTTACTGGACACTACTACTTCAATGTGTAGTATTCATTATTGCACAAAGCAAGTCTAAGCCACCAACGATGGCAACAAAGCAGTGAGCACAATCTACAAAATATTGAGTGTGTTGCAGATTGCAGATTACTATGTTATCTGTGCTGGTCTGCGAGTAATGAAACAATAAAAGCTTGAGAAGGTAAAACATAAGTCAGGAATGACCACATGTATTGATAAGGCACAGATTTATGAAAACAAAGTGCTGCCTGACTCTAAAACCACTTAATTAAATGCAGAGCCTTGCTTTATTAAATAAGATATGCTACACTCTGCATAAATGCGTTAATCGATAGCAAAACTGCCACACAAATATTAGAATAATTGATCTGAGATGATTCAGCAGTGGAGAGGTCTAGGGGCTTGGAGGATATTACCTAGCATTAACAGTCTCGGTGAAGGTCACTGGATAGTACAGTAATGATAAATGTCCTCTCTTTGACTCCTACTGGCGAGACTTTATTTTGGCTAGTTACAGGAAATTGCTTTCTGCACCTTCCATCATCTTCTACTCATTCTGCATGCTGCGGCTTTACGGCAATGACCAATCAGGGTATAATAAAAACAAGCTGTAACTGTCCAACCTTGCAATAAAAAGTATTCACACAACTGACACCAAACTGCTGGTTATTAACATAAGAGTTAGAGGCACAGTGAAGAACAGATATAGGGTAGGCCCATACTGTATGCTAATGCGAGATAGTAGTGAAGTAACTGTGACTCATAGACAGTGGTGCGACTGAGCAGTATCATCCAGTTTATTTTTCCCTACCTCCTCCGCAATAGCTGTGTGCCCATACTGTACATATGCATGCACAGACTTGGACACCAAATATACACAGTACTTTGCATCTTTTCTGCCTCTAAGGTGGGGAATTCTAGTGCAGATTTCCTTTATTAGAGGTATACATTTTAAATTCTCCTGAACAGCAGGAAATATTCACCAGGTAATCACTAAACTGATCACTAAACTTTTTTCTGATAAATGCCAAACTGCCACATATCAACCAACCCCAAAAAATCTATGTCCCAACAAAATGGAAAATATTGTTGGCCTCAGAAAAAAAGGCTTTGAACACAAAAAAAAATCCTCTGTCTTAACAACTCCTGTCCTTTGTTGGTTAGGATAACAAAGTCCTGTGGAGGGATAGGCGCTGACAGGATACTGTGGAGCATGGCCAAAATCGCTCCAAGGGTTTGGGCTTTCCTGGACTATAGAGGTGCATGCACTTGCTCCAGGGAGGGTTATAGTGCCTGATAGAGGCTATGGTGGGGACATGAACATGGGGCAAATGCTGGGAGTGTCACATTCTTCTCCCTAAGGGCCACAAGTCCCAACACTATCGGGAATACCAGCTTGCCGACCACTGTATTACTGCTGCTGCTCTTGGTCCAGGTCAGCCTGCTACAGCCATGCAGTCCATCCTTAGTTTGACAATATGAGTGGGGAAAATACATTATCATCCTTAAGCCAATCTGAGAAACAACTAGCTACCCAATATTCAAACATAGTTATGAGATACTGGTGTATGAGGACATTTCCTCCTGATATCAAGTACTAATACAATAAAACTAATATAACAAATTTAACTCTCCAATCACATCTTCTTCTTGAAGAGGTGCTATACGTTTTACAAACATCCAAATGTCAGTGTTTGTTGAGTAAATGTTCTTAGCCTAATATTCAATTCAGAGTATTGAAGACTTCATTTACTTGGCACTGTTGGGGATCCTTGATTAGTTATTAGGACAGCCAAGATTATTATGGCATGAGTTCAAATGTAGCAGATTTGTCAACTAAACATTCATTCTGTGAACTTTACCCCAGTATTGTATAACAGAAATAGGTTTCAAGAT
Organism: Lepomis gibbosus; assembly: GCA_029875015.1. NCBI lineage: Eukaryota > Metazoa > Chordata > Actinopteri > Centrarchiformes > Centrarchidae > Lepomis > Lepomis gibbosus. The sequence continues at coordinate 30,264 of JAPMOB010221344.1, read as the reverse complement.
TAGTTATGCTTTTCTATACAAATTCCTACCCCACCTATGTTAAGTAACTTATTAGGTAATTTCTGCCTCTTTTTAGCTGGCAGGAGGGAAGTTCTGTATTGTGTTATGATTTCCCAATTAAGAACACAGTTGGAGAACAATTATATACAAAATAGGATGTTGGCTCTACATGGTGATTACTTACCTGGGCAACTACAGTTTTTTTGCAGATGACGTACAGATATTTACACATTCTATTAGCTCAAATAGCTTGAAAAATATTGTCATATAGCTGCCGTAAATGTGGAAAAAATTCCCCCAGGGGAGCATGCCCCAGAACCCCCTTAAGTTTGCCTCCAGCCCTGGTCGACGGTTATATTCGAGCTTGAGGCCTGTGTTGCATGCCATATACCTTCACCTAGTTTCCTGCCTGTCTCTTCAATATGGACTGTCCAATAAAGGGAAAATGCCCCACAACTTATAATAGTGATAAAAAGGAAATCTATCCAAGTCAACAAGCAATATCAACAGTCCATTTTAAATGGGCTTTCTCACATTCCTTCACCATCTCCCTTATTGTGTGAGTAGGGGACTGCCCGTGGTACTGAATGATGGTCAGAATACATACTGAGAGTGTACTTTGTCTTAATACTCGGAGGATTATACTGTATATATAATTTTGTATTTTTTTTAATAAACATATTACCTGTAGATATTCCCATCGATGAGCATAAAATCATACTGTTCAATATGCTTTGTGTTGCTACTATGGGGACTATATTTATACTTATCTATACATTTATATTTCTATAGAATATGTTTATATTTAAGGGCGGCACGGTGGTGCAGTGGTTAGCACTGTCGCTTCACAGCTAGGTCGTGGGTTCAAACCCCGGTTGCCCCGGCCTTTCTGTGCTTCTGTGAGTTTGCATGTTCTCCCCGTGTCTGCGTGGGTGTGCTCCGGCTTCCTCCCACCACCCAAAGACATGCAGGATAGGTTAATTGGTGACCCTAAATTGTCCTTAGGTGTGAGTGTGAGTGTTCGTCTCTGTGTGGCCCTGTGATGGACTGGCGACCTGTCAAGGGTGTAACCTGCCTTTCGCCCGATGCCAGCTGGGATAGGCTCCAGGATAAGCGGTTGACGATGGATGCTTATATTTAAATATTGTGTATGAAATCAGTTTTGAGATTGTCACAAGCCAGCTCTTAGCCCATGACAAAAAGGAGGTGAGACACAACAGGTTTGCAAGCCAATGGTACGATTTATTATAAAAGTAAAAGAAGGATCAAATGATCAACAATAATATGTGGTGTGGCAAAGTATGACTATCAGTTGTGTTCACAGTGAATGGATGAGTGAGATGTGTATGTGTGTGTTGTCAGGATTAACCAAAGAACAAACACAAGACAAACCGGGTAGGATGTCGGCCTAAGAGGAGAGAGACCAAAAGACTGATCAGTCCTGGCTAAATAAGCGCTGAAGGTAGAGCTGCACAGGTGATTACCCAGCCCAATCAGCCTCCCTGCCTGCAGCCTGCTGCAGGAGAAGGAAGCAGAAAGGGGGAGGGTCTGTAATTTCAATGTAGCCTAATTTCAATGAAATCACATGTGACTCTAGACTGATAGTGATGTTTTGATCCAATTGTAGTGAGAGCCGTTCTTTTTATCATTGTGCCCAAATTTCACAGCCTGCGCTAAATCTACATCCCTTTACATGAACGGTGTACTAGTAATGTTAGCATTAAACTGTCTATGACTCACAGTGCGATACTGGGATATGCCGTCACCTTGTGTAATGTTTACAATGTAGATCTTTGACACATCTAGCAATACCAGTTCTTTTGAAGATCTTTTAGAAAGGAACAGAGTCATTATATTTGTGTCCCTTCAAAGAGCCCCAAACCCCATCACTATAGACTGATCATACAGTACACGGTTTTTTGTAAGTCTGATGGAACGCCACTCAACCAACACAACTTCAACAGATAAGTATTTAAGGGCTTTTCAGATAAGTCAGTTTTATTTGTTTAGCTCAATTTCAATCACAACTTTGCCTTAAGGGGCTTTAAAGGATGAGGAAAAACTCCCCTCAATAAACCTTTTTAACAGGGAAAAAATGGCATGCCAACAGGAAGAAAGGAGAAGTTAACTGTGCAAGTGTCTCTACATTTGTAGCTAGGGAGTGTAGTTTGCCAACATGATGGTGAGGGTGGTGTCTCCAATTGAAATATTTGCAATGGATACTGCAGATGTAATTATTAATTACATCCCATTAATTAATGGGAACTTGCCTGTAAGCACAGGGTATCTTATCCTCCAATACTGGGAATATTTTTGCTTATAAATACGCGTAATGATAAAGATTGGCCAAACATTGACAACAAACCACTGACAATGACACATTGCTTTAATGCAGAAAAGTATTAAATTATTATTTTATTATTAGAAAATGGTCTGCTGAAACTCCTCACAAGATAAAGTTTGGCAGATTTAAAACTTCATGAGGATGACAGTGAATATGTATGGTTTCAGCCAGAAAGAATAAGACACCTTAAATGTTTACCATTAATCAGGCTCTCTGGGAATTTGTGTTTGCATGCCAGATACAATGAAATAGATTTGTCATCACCCAGTGACCCTGTGATTCCTGAAATGTCAAGACTTCTCATATTCCCGACTGTCTGCTGAATTAATGCAGCCTAGCCTCATTACAGCAGCACTTACCCATAGCCTCCAGAGACACTGTGTCCTCCAGAGCATTACTGCTGAGACTACCAGGCAATTGTGTTAAGGAGACAAAAAGTGTGACACCTGAGCAACGCATAAAGACACAGGTTTACTTCCACAGTAGATACACATATTGACCTCATACTCACCTTTATTCTCTTGGCCTTAGCTTTTCAGCAGTGTCATGGCTGAAAAAAAGAGAACAAATGAGAATAAATACTTGAAATATTATATAATTTAAAGATCTGTGAGCAATAAAACTAATTTAAGTGGTCATGTCAACATCAATGTAACTTTCATGTCTATTGTGTCATGGACCAAAGCATCATTACAGGCTTGGCGGCTGTTAGGGTGTCCCCACCAAACTACTTCAGCACCCCTCCTCCTCCTCTGCTCCATCTCTGTGCACCAACCTTGCCATGGCTAACAGGAAGCAGAGGGCACAGCGCTTTATTTAATTAGTCACAGCAGCTGAGTGCTCATGTGGAACCAAACAGGGGAGGCAGATTGGGGTAGTGAGATGGATAGGCACTCTCCCACCGGGCCTTGGCTGTGCTGTCAGAAGAGCGTAGATTACATGACAGAAGGGGTGTGGGGTGGGGGTTTCCGTGAGGATGTAAATGGCGTCTGACTTCACTCCTAAAGTACCCCCTCTCCCCTCACAAAAACACTCTTTACACTGTTACTTTTGTATAATATTAAAATCAGCCAGCAGTGGGACTGGTCTATTATTGTAATGCACAGCATTGACTGGTTTGACTGCTTTTATTAACCGTGACAACACTCATTATTCCAAATGATTTAGGAGCTGCTACTTTTCTTCTGACAATGATCAGGTGGCCTTTTCCTCACGGGCCAGCAGATAACCTCTGAGAGGTTGCAAGAGTAGCTCAGTGCAGCACATCCTTGATGAGTTCCTTCTCAAACTCAAGGCCTAACAATTGGCAATCTCCTCTTGTAATCTAAGTAATTCATGTGATAGGAGGTTTAAATTTGCCCATTATTATCCAACCACTGTTACAGCATCTCACATGGTTCACCCTTGAAGAAAAAATAGTAATAAACATGTAGCTTACTGTATGGTGCTGAACCAGCAAGGAACATGAGTGCAGCACTTGACTAATGTGTGCGCAACTACTAAGCCATGGTGTGTGGGGAGCTTTTTTAATTAGAGCTCTTGAAGTTATCCGGTGACCCACATCTAATAATGAAGGCAACATGAATGTTCTATTTACATATATTTAGTCAGTAATGTGTGACCGTTGGGAGAGCCCAGTGGCTGGGTATGTGGTGTCAGTGAGAAGGGAGGCCATGTCCTGCAGAGCTGCCTGGAGCTGTTTTCCAAGGCCCTCTTATTTCGAACTGTACCAATGAGGAATGGTATGTTAGTGACCCGCAGGTCTGTCAAACTGGGTTATGTTATAAGAATACTGTATGCATACTGTTAATAAGCCTTGGTCTGATAATGGCAAGTATTCCAATTCCAATAATTTTTCCCAGGACGCCATTATAACTCAGCCGCCTGTAACCTCTATACTTGGCGGCCCACATAAGGCTGTGAATTTATGTCAATAATCAAGAATAAATAAATAAATTGCATCAATTGAGTAAATAAAACAACAACTTAACATAAAGGTGCTCTGAGTTTTGTCCAGTAACATAAGTTACATTTCACTCCGACACATCTTTAACAGTATAAAACAAATGGAAAGACAATTTTTAAAAGTATTTTAAATAGTACATTATTTATATCCTTGTTTGCTAGCTAGTACTCTTCTTCTCTGCCTTTGTTGGGACCTTGCTCAATTTGTTAGTGCAATACTGCCACCAACTGTAATTAGGATGTGCACTGCGCTGCCTGCAAATTAAAAACGGGGCCCACTTGTAAAAACATTACACTACTAGTGGTCAAAAACACAGGGTGCCTTTGAGGCCGATCAGTCAATCAACCAGCTTTTACAAAACCAAATGTATTTCATTTCTTTAGTCGTCAGTGGTTACCTGCTTTCCCTACAATGAAGTTTTTATGGTAAAATGGTCACATAAAAAAAGAATCCTATCTATAGTCTAATTGTCTGTGTGTATAATGGATTATATTTCCCGCGGTAATACAAAAATATTTAATTCAAACACACATACAGCCATACTCCCTACTGAAATCTTTAAACATCTTAATTCATTGACTCAGCATGCTACACTTTGATTCCCATGAGAGACATAAGTTGAATATTATGTTCCTTGTGCATTAAGGTGCATTTGCATTGCACACTATGTGGATAACTCAATAGACCGAATGGGGGTATATATTAAGCACAGAGGAGACTTTGACTCTGGTACACCTGTCCTTGTTTCTGACTGTCTGCTCAAGAGTCACCTTTACATAGCCTTAGCAAGCTATAGTAGCTTCTTAAAATCAACACAACACATTTATGGTGATGAGCTACTGGGCTTCAGGCTTTAATACAATTTAAGCAACTGTCATCCATCCTTTAGTGGTGGCCTTGGCATGAAGGAGTCAAAAGACGGTGAAGGGTGGGGCGTTCGTCTGCTATCAGCTTTATAAGGCCCGATATTCACTAACCTTCCACCTTCACGGGAACTTGCCTCAGTCAAGAAGGGTTAATAAAACCATGGAGCTGCCTTTTCGGAGGGTGTGTCAAATGGTTCTTTCTGATAATTCCTTGTGTATGAAAGAACTGGGTCACTGACTAACGCTCTCTTCCAGGGCCTTGTGTTGCTAAGGCCTGACTCCTTGGAGTCCAGGATTTAGGGAGACAGGGGCTAGTGCACACAAACTAAAGCCAGCTTCTGACAGGAAGAGCTGCACTTGCGTGACTGCAGCCCCCTCTAAACAGCACATCATGCTCAGATTACTGAACACATTCAGGGAGGAGGTTGGGAGGTGAGGGATGAAGCCAGCAATACTGTACACACTGCATGTCTCCACATGTAGATGTAGATTAGTGTATAATAGTGCTTCCTTCTGTGTGCAGTGTGTGTGTGTGTGTCCCTTGTGTACGTGTATGTGTAGACCTGTGGGTGTGTTTCTGTGTGTGGGAAGGGGTTGCTGTTGGCTTTGGCACCTGAAAATAAAACCAGAATTTGAGCCCCAGTGTTTGTTAAACATCATTTGCCACTGCTGTAAAAGCAACAAAGGGATCCTACCCCATTGCAAATGAATGAGCCCAGGTCCCTAGTTATCACCGGTTATTGTTCAAATCAGGCTTGCTTTGAAAAGAGAGGCACGCTCTCCTTTGGACAGCTCATTAAGATAACACACAAACGTGGCTCCCCATCATCCTGGGTTTATTAAAGTGGGGCTCATTTCAGCTCCTTTGTCTCATGCAGGAACCTCTGCCTTTGTCAGCGCAATTGGAGCCAGATGGCAAAACAAAGCTGCCTGTCTGGAGTGCTTACAGAGTGATCTCAGAAGGCAGAGCCATTAGCTTGACTTCACCAGCTCTCCGCCCACAACGTCCACCTGGCCCCTTTAGCTATAGCTGAACTATTAAGTCTCACTAGTTGTGGGACGGCTGACCCAGCTCCTGGCTGCAAAGATCTCTCTGAAACATTCATGAGAGAGGCATTAGAGAATAAAAGCCATTGTCCCGCTTCACTCAGAGATTCTCCTTCACCTCTCAGCTTATTAAAATCACATGGTATTAACTTTGCCGTTCACAGAAAGGCTAAATAATTCAATCAGACTAAAGAAGGAGTCAAATGAATAACTCTAATGACATTAACGCTTGAGGGAGAACTGCTTAGGACTGTAACGGGTAGTCACTGAAAGTGGGCAGGCAGAAGAGGCTTGCTCTGCTTGCTAATGGTGAAATCATACTAATAAAAATATCATATCACTTTCATTACAAAAGAAGCACCAAGAAGTATTTTGTCCTGGTTCACTAGCATTTCTGAATATCAAAGGATGTGTATGGAGCAAAACATTAAACTTCTTTAAACTGTAAAGTTATAGAAATCTGAATTTGTAGCTGAATAGTTTAACATTTTGGGAAATGTGCTTTTTCGCTTTCTTGACAAGAGTTGGACGAGAAGATTGATCTCACTCTTGTCTGTACAATAAATAGGAAGCTATACAGTCAGCAGACTGTGTCTACCAGCACTTCTAAACATCACTATATAACTGCTCTAAAAATGTTGCACTTTGTGTTTAATGCTAATAAGCAAATATTAACATGTTAAACCAAGTTGATGAATGCATTGCCATTGTGAGCATGTTGGTGTTAGCACTCAGGGCAAAGCAAAAAACTATTTACTCTCTCCTCCGATACATCACACCTGTTAAACATCATAATGTTAGCATTGTCATTGTGAGCATGTCAGCATGCTGACGTTAACATTTAGCTTAAAGCACCACTCTCCCTTAGTAAAGCCTCACAGAGCTGTTAGTGTGGCTGCAGACTCTTAGTCTTATTCATCTTTATTTCCTCATGTAAATGCTGGGCTTTTAACAGTTGTGAAATGTCTCTTCACTGAGGGGCAAAATGTCTAAATATGGAATATAGCTTCTGGGCACTGCCTTTGTTGAGTGACTTAACTTTAGTTAGATTTGAAATAAAAGTGACTTGCCAAACATAACATAAAAATTCAAAGCAACTTATTCCAAGTGACAATATGCATAACACATTTCAGCCAGGACTCAGCGCAAAATCAGTTTGGCTTTAGAAACGGGATCATTTGAGTGCAGGACACAGCAGCACTATAGTTGGCATTTTGTAAAACTTGGAACTTGTGGAACTTGTTACCATTAAATTTATAGACAGGATAGATTCCACTGTTATGGCTGTAGCTTTGGGGCAACGTGTAATGTAAAACAGCTTGTTTGCATCACTAAATTAGTCCAGCCGTCTCCCTCTCTCTGCCTCAAACACTTAGATGCACAGACACTGTAGAAGAGTTATGCCAATGGGTTGATGTGTTGAATTAATTCAGTGCCTGTAGCTGATCTCATTTCTCACGTGCACTCATGCTTCATCGGCGTTCACTCACACTTCAGGAAAAAAAAACCTTAACATTCAGTTACTTGTTCTGTAAGGTCCCTACCATCCTGCCACCTGGACTCTTTTTAATGAAGACAGACTAAACTGTGGGTGATCTTTGTGCTAATTGATATTTTTGTAACTTAAATGCTTTGTATGGTACATGTAAATAACACAGCACCTGTTGCATTAAAATTCTAGATCCAATTTCAATTAGATTTTGCATGTGTAAAGAATAAATTGCCCTGTTTACAGACTCAGTCTGGTCGCCTGCCCACTTGATACAACATTAATTCTTTTTTTCTAGTTGTCTTCAGTGGATAAAATGCACTGTTGCCTGTTCCTGACAGTGTTTACAGTCTTGCATGATTACACAGCTCAGAGTGCTGAATGCAAAAGATTAAACATATTTCAATATCAGTTTAAGCTACAGTATGTGAAACTTTAACAAGTGCATTTTCAACTGCTGCTTGTTTCCTGACCAAAATATGACACAGAATACAGCAGCAGTGTTAGCTATAACATACAGCAAGGCCCCTTATGCACTCAGAGGCCAAGGCTTGACCAGGTGTGGATTGGCTGACCTGTCTTTGACTCCTCTTCTTCCAGCTCCTTGGCCTCTTCAGCTGTGGGAAGACAGAAGAGCTATTATCAGTGGGAGCCGCAGTACATGAGCAGGCACACAATGTAGTCACTTCATCACAAGCCCATGGTGAGCTGATCCTTCACAGCTCGAAAGGACAAGCTGTGATGAGAGAGCTATATGATGACGAAGCTCCACATAATGGTACCCCACCACATCACACACACACGCACACACACACACGCACACATACCCACCCTTTAACCTCCAATCCAGCCATTTCACAAAGACAGTAATCACATTAGGCTTTAGCTGCTGGCTCTCTGAAAACCCACTGTCAAAAGAGTTAGGGAGGAAACTCACTGATGGCTGTCACACTTCCATACACATGTGTGCCTGTGCGCACACACATGCCAGCTAAAAATAGGCCTGAGATAGAGAATCCAAGTGGCTGATATTAATTCTGTGACAACCATTTTCACTTCCACTATTTAGTGTCTGATACATGAGATTAAACTGATAACTGAACAAAATTAAATGTCAAGGCAACACAATTCATGTGTTTATATTCTTGTTCATTTGCTTGATTTTCCTTGACTTCGACAGCAGAGACTATAATCCCCTGGGGAAATTAAGCAAAAGTCCTTATTATTACAGCAGCTGAACATGCTGAGTTTCCAGATTCAAACAGTCTGTATATGCATAAGTCTACCCACGCCACATTCTGTAGTTTCTCTTCCTCTGTGTTGTCTTGTATTTAGAAATCAGATTGTATAAAATCACATTTTCATGTACTATTCATAGTATATGCCCAAATATTATTACACATTGTATGTGACTGTTGGAAAATTTGACCCGAATGTGTAGAAGACCATTTTGAGTTAAGCTAATGTGTTCATTTTGACAGTAAAGCCCACAAAAGCACCTTGAAAACAATACCACTAATTTCAGTGCACACAGATATGTGAGCCTGTTTACCTTCACCACTTCATTCAACACCTCCAAATCGACAAGTTAACAGTCCCACCACTGGGACACCACTGTGGCAGCAGTGGAAATACCCTGAGGGGCTGGGCTTTCATAGGAGAGTGAGGCTCATTTAAAGGCACCTTAATGTCAGGGTGAGGATGAGGGCATCCACAGGGTAGGGAGTGAGAACTGCTTCCCTTGTACATTGAGTGAGTCACAATTGCATGCCCCTTTTGGCGGTATTCCAAATGTGTGGGGGTAAGAAGAACGGTGTTACGGCTTAAGTACAAACGCTGGACAAACCACATAAAAGGCGAGAGTCAGGGGACAGAAAGAGCTACTCACTGAAGCCAGAAGAGTGTTACTGTTTCTCATCATCCTCCCTTCTGCCTCTGTGTTTCCCCTACACAGAAGTGGCGCAGCAATGCTGCTGAATCTCTTCAAGCACTGCTGTGACATCATGAGTGTTTCAAATGTAAGCAAAAACAAATGGCCCCAGTTAGTAAACTTATAGTGCTATAAATAAACTGATTAGTGGGCCTAATTAATTCATTCTTGTACCCTGGAAACAGCAGAGCCTTCTTTTTAAATCCTTTGTGCATATAAGGACACAAGGCTTAATGACAGCACTGTTTGTGCTGCGTAGGTTTCAATTCATTTTCTCCCGCTTTGAATATCAACTCTTGATGACAAAAATTAAACACATTTGCTCATTTACAAAAAAGAAAACAGCTTTCTTTTGACAATATTTTGATAATGGGTTTTTATAAATGTCTGTTTTTTATGAGCATTTCCTACATACTGTAGATTTGGGGTGAAATAAATGTGTCTGTTCTTTCATGTGAGTCACAAGTCACACAAAGGTGATCAGTGACAGGATTTGGTCCGTGATGCGTCTGAGGGTTAACCCCTGTGAAACATGTGCACCACTGTGGTGAAAACCTCTAGGGGAAACACTGCTTCCCTTATGACTTTCATCTGTCACACAGGGGAGATCCATTCCATGTCACCAACACATGATCTCCAAGCGTAGGTCTGATTAAATCATACGCTTATCTAAATGTAAAATGAGCTTTGGAGAAATGGAACAGCGGCCCTAGGTCACTGAAAGCATTTATTAGGCACACAGTCACAGTCATTATGTAAGGAAGGCCAGAGGAGAAGGACGAAATATCAGAGAGAACAGAGCCTTGCTGGTGTTGAGATACAACACTGCCCCTGGAATTGGGCTTTCATGTCCAACTGCAATACCACAAGCTGCTCTGCTCTGTTATGATACACATTTGGGGTGCTCCATATACATTATGACAGGGAAGAAAAATGACTTACTCACTTCTACCCTCTTGCTGATCCTTCCACCCTCACTACCCAGACACAGTGAAAAGAGAGTCAACTTCAATCTGGCCATATCCAGGAACACCATTAAAAGATAAGACAACTACAATTAGGTTGCACTTCCCTGCTTCCTGCCCTCCCCACAGCTCTATGTGCATAGCAATCCTATTTTAAGCCCCTCCACATCTGTATTCATACAGTATCACTCTATCAGGAGTATAAGAGTCTGCATGATATGTGAATAAGTCAGCGTTCCCACTCTTCAGGTTCGTGCTTGGAAAAGACCAAAGACCACAGAAGTGTGGATGGCAGGGGACAGACTGGGTATTAACATTTCAATAAGGTGGACAGTGGATGACCACATAGTCAATCCCGCCTACCGGCAGGAAACGCTACTCGTTGTCATCCACCCCACTGAAGAAAATGGCCACACAACCCTAGGAGCCTTTTGCCCGTGGGAGGAAGTGCATTATATTTTTCTCTTTCCATTTCATTTGATTTCATATGTTCCATGGAGCTATTTACTCTTTCCTCTGAGTCTGTGTCACTTCCATATTTATTTTCAAACCTCTGGGCCCTGGTGCAGACACTGGCTGACCTTTATTTAAATGTCTCCTCCACTCTGAGCAGATCTCATTACAGCAGAGCTGGTGGCTCTGCACTATCTATCTCATTTCAAAACTTTCTCTCTTTGCACTTGCGGCGATCCTCAGCTATTCCACAACGCTAATTACTGGACCCGAGTAATGATGTTCCTCTTTGCCGAAGATATGTGTCCCACCATCTGAGATCCTGCCTATACGCATTAAGCAGAACTCCCTCTGGATTCCCAAAGTTCCTTGAGCAGTTAACATCTCATCACTGCTTTCTGCTGCATCTCTCTCGCTCTCGTTACGCCTCCCACATGATCTAGGCAACACGTCGCAATTATGCATATCATCTACTGGCCCGCTATGTGAAGAGTTTATGGAGTCATTCTGCATTTTAATGAAGGCCCTGAGAAGGGTTCAAAGGGCCTGAGTGCCTGATAGGTTAGCATCCATTATTCAGCAAGCCCTTGAACCGTGTAAGCAGTAGGGCAACACAGTCCAAGAAAAAACAGAAAATAATTTCATTAGATTATCTTTTTGTGTATATAGCTCCGACGTTGCCACTGCTTTGAGATTAACATTTCATGTTGCCCCTAATGAAGGCAAGGCTGGCCAAAAAACATGCTTTCATCTAACCTTGAGGATTAAACATGGATTTTTATGGAGTCATCACCAATGAATCGTGCTTCTTGTGAGAATTTACACTGGTATATATTCTCACTCTCTTCCATTCCCTCTACCTTCTCTCCTGGCCTCCTCGCAGCTCTCCTTGATCTTCCTGCGGCAGACAGCAGCCAGGGCAATGAGCAGCACCAGCAGACACACGGCCAGACCAACAGTTACCCAGAGAGCCACTGGGGGGAACGCGATGTTCTGACCTGAAGCAAAGGGCAGAGGGAGAGAGGGGGCAGAGAAGGGAGAGCCTCATTATTCACTCTTGCAGAGCTAAAATAAGAGCACAACTGTCACTGCTGTATCCATCACCATTATTTCACCATTTGACAATGTTGTTGTTAAGAGATCGTTGTCATAAAAGCACAACATGATGACACTGTTAATGATTATCAGTAACATCATCTCCCTCATCATTGTCAGCATTGTCATCATCTCCATATTAGGTTTGACTTTCAGAAACAGTGGGACTGTCAGAGAAAACAGAAATGAGAACCTTTGTTTTATGTGAACGGAGGGAGAGCTGCTTTACTAGTGTCCAATTAAGATACTTGAGTCTTTCAATTGAGTCCAGATGGCAGATAGCTCACCAGTCGCACAAGACTGTGTTGTCATTTCACTTAAACAGCATTGGCATAGTATTAAGAGGATGTTGGCGCTTACTATCCCACCCCCTGCCTTCTGCTACACATTGCTCAGATGTCTGAAGTTCTGATGGGCTTGCTTTAATATTCTATCATTTCTAAATGTCTGCAATATCATCATCACTCTGACTGGGAACTCAATGTCAACGTTTAGTTATATAAATACAATATACAGTACAGTACATTTTTCTATATAACATTAAGATTTTTTTTGAGAATTTTACATCATAATGAGTGGCAGTATCTTGGCAAACTGCAAACTGATGAGGAGAAAAAAAAAACGGACAAAAAAAAGATATCCGAGACACAGCCAAATTTCCCATGGGTATTCAATCTGAACAGAGGGAGAAGAAAAAAAAAACAGCAGAGCCACTAAATAGCTGTGAGCCTGGCTGTAGCACAAACCGGCCTCCTTCAGAGAGTGCCCACTGTGGGCAGATAATAAAAAAATAGACTGAAAAATGACTGGTATTGGAAAGAGGAAATGATAAAGCATCTGTAAGGACTTGGCATCAGCTATGAAGACAGGCAGGCAGGCTGTAATGCAGCCCAGCCAAGATGGAGGGCAAATAGAGGCATCCTTCTGGAGGTGATGAATTCTCAGATGGAAATCCAGTCCATCTGATGCTGAGAAACAAATGTACCTGATAGTCCCACAACACATAGTTAATAAAAGGGCACAGGGGGCTATGGCGAGTAGGAGGAGGTGGGCCATGTAATCACCAGTGATAGAAAAGGCTCATTCCTTTTTTCTGCTTTTGTTTTTAGACATGCTTGCTTGGGATGACTCTAGGCTTAGGATGGGTATCTCGCCCTGATTGTCGGTCGGTCCAGCATATATTCAACAACTATGGGATGGATTGTCTTGGAAGTTTGTATAAACGTTCTTGTTTTCCAGAGGATGAAGCCTCATGACACATGACTTTTCTTCTAGCACCTACATGAGGTTCATATTTGTTGTTTTGAGTGAAATATCTCAACAACTATTCGACAGATTGCTAAAACATTCATCTTAGTATGAATCCTAATAACCTTAGCGATTCTTCGACTTTTCATCTGGCGTCATCATCACATAAACATTTGAATTTGTCCAATATTTTTGGTTTATGATCAAATACCTGCAAAGCTTATGACATTCCCATCAGCCTCTGCTTACACCTACTTAAATGTTCAATGTGTAATATTTAGGAGGATCTATTGACAGAAATGTAATATAATATACAGACCTTACATAATGAACCGTTATGTTCTTGCCGCAGGTCCTTTCAAATGGAAGATGCCATTTTGCGCTGCCATGTTTCTACAGTAGTTGAAATGGACAAACTACCCTACAGAGAGCGTTTCATCACTACATTGAATATGTATGAAGAAGAAGATGATGAAGAAGGAGAAATGTTAGTAGTAGCAGAAGATTGGCTTATTAGACATAAGAAAAGAGGAGAAATTTGGACAAATGGAGGCCTCCCAAAGGGAGAGGTAAGCAGTGCATTCATGAGGTGTCAGAATACACTGAATCTTTTTTTGCAAAAACAGAAATAAAGTGCATGGGACATAAAAAACTATATAGAAAAGACGCTAGCGCCCATTCATTTTATCCTCCTCGTTAATGCATCTGCCTTCCATGCCTGAGGTTGCAAATTCGAGTCAGAACTGTGCAGTACAACCTTGGGGCAGGTTACATTACCATGGTAACATTAGCATTTAGCGATTTGTTTATAATAGCCATAGTGATGCAAGGCTACAATTATCATTTTGGCTAAATGCAGTCAATGCAGCGTTATCAACAAGCATGGATTAGTTCAAAGTCAAGCTGATAAAAATATTATTGTAACGTTGCAGTGGTTGGAAACGTAGTGGTTGCAATCTGCAACCTCACCTCTAGAGGCCACGGAAAATTAGACACTGTCCCTTTAATGTACATTACATGAGATACATTTCATGTAATTATTATAATCCAATTCTAAGGTCACCATAGTCTGTTTAGCCATATATATCTATTTCGAGAGAGTCTTGCAATACTCAAGGCACTATAAAGACTCTCTGGTACTGCTACTGCAAAGTAGGATAAACCACCAAATGTCACAGAGAAAGGATAAAATCTGGAAAGTCAATCTTGTCATTTTGATGAAGCTGCATATGCCTCCCCAGGCTAGTCATGACTGATGATGCTGTGGCTCGCTGTCCACCGAGCCCTTCACTCTGTTATATTTAAAGAATGACCATCAGAGAGCCACTTCGAACTAACAGCGAAACCAACACAAAACATGTATGAAAGAGGAATAAACATACACGAGCTGTTCACATCTTATAAAGTGACAAATGTGTATAGCTCTTAGTGACAAGTAAAGAAGACGCAGTGCTCTTTGTTTCCATTGTCTTTCTCATTCTCTTTTTATTCTCACACCTTCCCACCACGCTCTCCCTCCCTCAAGGCAGACTGATAAAGACAAATGCCATAGTCGGCTATCATTGCTACGCCAGGGCCCAAAGGGCTGCAGGATCATATTTTTCTTTTTCTCTTGTTTGATGATGTGATTTTGTTTTCTTCAGAAATAGATTTGTCTCTAATGGCTCTGTTTACCTATCCTCTCTTTCCCCTTTTCCCTATTCCCTCTGTGCAAGGGTAAGGATGGAGTGTTTTGGGTTGCACTGTCACATTACCTTGAGTCTGCAGACTTCAGAGCTGCACCAAACAGGGCAAACTTCACTTCACACAGTTGGCGTTTTCTAGACACTATGAATGTGTAGCACACATAAAAAAAAAAGTGGAAAATATGTCTATAACGAGCTGACATAATATGATGTGGGAATGAAACAAGAGACTCATGATAACACACTTAAAAGCCACATACACACCATTGTTCCAGTCTGTGTCATCGTTCCACTTTTGCTGATGTCACCTCTCAATGTCAGTTTACTAGAAAACATAAAATGGATAGGGTCTCAAGTATGTACCCTGTCAGTGTACATAAAACACACTACAGATGTAGTAGATCCTTTCCTTTTTTGTCATATCATTTAGTGCCACATGAAAGCCTGGAGCCATTCTGCACATTTCAGCACATTTAAACTGGATGCAGCATTTATGCATTTTATTTTTATTGAATTGTATGTGTTTGATGTGTGTCAGTAAAACTTGTTTATTGGCACAGTTTTCCATGAGTTCTTCCCTATTGCTTTTTACAACTAAATTGTATTTAGTTCATATAAAAGGTGAAAATAATTTATTTGTAAACATCAGCAATCCAAGTGAATTGGAGCAGATTACCGGCATCTGCGTTCTCTCTTATTTTGAAATATGCAGAAGAGTTCACTTCCTATACTCTGTAATCAAGAACCAATTAGCTCCTGGTATTGTTTTTATTTATTTAAAATATATCCTTTTCATGTGATTTGGCCACAGCCACAATCCACAGTCGTCTGAACATGTAGAGGTCAAATCTGTCTCATTCAATACTGATATCCAGCACGTGGACAAAAAACAGGAACACCTGCACAGTATAATGAAAATCCAACGTAAGAGCCTATCTAAAAGGTTCAGGTTCATCTTATTGAAGCTGTGTCTGTGAGGCATTGAGTTAACACTATGGCAGTTTTAGAGGCTATAAAATGGTGCTATTGTATTATGTTCTATTATATTGTACATATAATGTGATGTGTTATTGTGTCCATACCTTGCAGCTTTTTTGTTGTTGAGCACTATCAAGCTTCTTAAAAAATAATATAATAAAAATATACTACTGGTAGCCACAAATGTGCCTTGAATTAATGTTTGCAACATTTTTTATATGCTATGTTGACCAAACCTGGAGCATATCCTCTACTGTTACTTCTTATAGGTGGTGCTTCACTGGAGGTGTATCATAGAAGGCCACAGCAGACTGCTATGATAAAAATAGATATTTAATGGGGGCAGGCAAGAGTATGATAAAACACCACCTCCATACGGAGTCTCTAACACTGGGCACATCACCAGTGAGAAATGAGGCTCCCTTATTCTCTGGAAGACACTATAGGGGACTCGCAAGAGGCCAGCTAAGGTATTGTTTGGCTTCAGTGAATGTGAGAGCCAAGATTTGCAGGCATTTTTACAAGCCTGAGTGTTTTCTCTCCAGCACCTTTGGTGGAATAAAGTGCTCCTAAGACTCCCTTGCCTGTCATCTTGGTTCTGCAACGTGAAGACAGTAGAGATCAAAGCTGCTTTCTCTCCAACTGTCAGGCCAGTTTTACCTGCCTAGAAGAAACCTAGCCTCTTAAGCTGTGACCAAAGGAGAATAATGTCCCTTGACAGAAGGATGGCTTCGGGCTAAAAAGAGCCTCAAGGCTCATTGTAGACAAGCTGGAGGGATGAGGAAGAGGAGAGGAAGAGTCAATTAGATTTTTCTTTCATTGTCAGGATGAACAACCTGGCCTTATTCTGCCTGGTTGTGAATATAGAGGAAGAGATAGTGGGGACCTTTATAGAGGAGTGTTGATCACAGAAGAGTGAGGTGGACTAGGGGCTAGCCCAGGGGTTGAGCAGCAGCAGGGCTTAGCCCTGCTTGAGGGCCTATACAGCCCTGGAGACCAGAGAGGCACAGTCAGGCTCAGGACTCGAAATAGGCTTATATCGCTCTAGAAATGAGTCACATGGCAGAGATAGAGACATTCATTCAGATAATACAGTAAGGCAGGGAAGAAACAGTGAAGTGAATGAGATATAACACTCAGTGAGACAAAACAGGAGCTTACACTTAAATCACATTCACCCAACACTGGTTAGGTGATTGATGCATACTACCTCATCGAGTGCAAACAGGCATGCCGACATCAGCGATTTAAACTTCTTTATTCAGTTTCTGTGTAGCACCGCCGATCTCACAGGAAAGAGATTGGCAGAAACAATAACAACAGTGCTAATGGAAAGAAGATGGCCTCGGTGTCAGAGGACACGGATTAGCCAGAATGAAAAACATGAGCATGAATATTAGGATTACATTGAACGAATGACTTTGAATTTGTTTCAGCTTCAGTTTCAATTACCAGCCTTTATTATCAACCTCGAAGGTGCCCATCAAAACCTCTGAGCCCTCCCCATTCAGCACCAGCATGAAAAGCTTGTGACCACACAGGCACACCGGCTGTTCATGCAATATTTCTAGGGAACACCTCTCCTCTCTGGGAGAGGACAAGAAGCTCACTTGTACAGACAAAAACTTGGCAAACTGAGATGGATGGCGACAGGTTTTTGTCTTGTCAGCATCTTTGCTCTGAGCCTTCTCTGCTTTTTTTTGCATTTCAATAAATTGCTTTTCAGCAAGATGCTACCTCACTGTCTTATTGGCATGCAGGGAGGCAATGCGCTCGTCTCTAGGACGACCTAGCGCCCATTTACTTACACAGTTTGTCTGACATTATTGCCCTTCCCTTGACGCCATAGGCTCGTGGCAAACACGAGTGTATGATGTGTAGACGTGCACATTAAAACAGAGTAATGGCTCTGCATTTATAGGAATAAAGTTTCTAACAGCCCTCCTTTTTCTCAGCAGGAGAACTATAAAAGCCATCTGGTTGTGGGGGGAGCGAGTGGTGGAGGGTGAGCGGGAGAGTAAGGTGGATGAGTTAGTGAGTCAGTGAAGGTTGGAGGGATGGGGTAAGCAGGTGAGTGACCAGAGCACCCGAGTAGGTGAAAAAACAAGCGGGTGAATGAGCAAGCGTACAGGCATTGAGCTGGTAACTGCATGAATGCTGCACCGGGCTAGAATCACAATGAGGTTTTGCGGCATTAGTCCACACTCAACTCATAAGCTGTCTCTCACACATGTCAGGCTGCTACTGACCTTTCTCCAGTGGAAGATTGGCTCACAGTCCACAGATACTCTGCCTATAGAGCTGCGCTATGGATTTAGAGTGATGTGTTGGTGTGGTAAGGTTACCTCCTTCATAAAATGAGTCAGACTTTAATCTGATTGATCCACAGGTAAATATTCCCTGCTGCCCAACGGTCACACACTACTGAGAAAGGTTACAATGAGACATAGAGACTCACTGAGTTACAATTGGCAGGTTGATGCAGGAAATGGATTTGGATTATGTTGGCTTTCTAATACAAAACAAGACAATGTGGGAATTGGAAAATAACTGATTAGCAATAAAAAATAAGTTCACAGTGTAAAACAGGATTATCTAGATGTCTGTGAAAGGTACTTAGAAAGGCAACAAAAGATGTTGAACATCACGTTGCTTATTGAATATCACTTTAGGACTTGCTATTAATGGCTAATAGCCTACGTTATTATGTTGTGCATCATCCTGAAGCAGATGGAAGGCAAAGATGGTCATGATGCCACCCAAAGGATGATTTCGCAAAGCAACACTGCATGGGGTAACGATGTCAGCTCAACATTGTGAGGTCTATCAGCCATCAGTGATGGACGATGACATTATCTATTGGCCGAACCCTAGAGTGTAAGATTCCTTTTAAGATAGAACACTGGTAACTTTTAGCACTTCATGTGCATGTTGAGCTACCCTTTATTTATTATATTAGATGTGCATTTCTAGACTGTAGCTTGGTGTGATAACAAGCATTATATATTTTCTATATTTATATATTTTTTATGTATTGCTCTACACTATACAGGTAAAATTGGATAATTTAAATAATCTCAGTAACTGTCAGGAAGCTTTTTGTGTACAGAATACAACCAGACCAACAGTATGACAGCCACTGATTTGTCTGGGAGGGAGGCAGAGAGAAGCTAAGTCACAGGTACATTCAGAGAGATGATTTTAAGTCTTACTCAGATATGCCAGGGGCAAGGTTAGAGTAAATTTTCTCATCTTTACAGTTACGGTAAGGTAATCCCATACCCAGTAGACTGGCTAATTAACTGAATATACAGCTCAGAGCCAACTGCATGGTTGTCGTGTTAGCAAGGCTGAGGCTATGTTACAGGCAGAGAGATGTGAGAATGTGAAATAGCTCTGTGCTGGAATAAACAATATAAACAATAGCCTGGGGTAGAGGTGGGCAGTATAACCAGAATAAACTTCACACCACTGGAGATATGTGCCCTGATGTGGATTTGGCTACACCATTTGTTCTGGTACAGAATGGATTTTAAATGTCACGTCAAAGTGCACTGCGAGCATCAGTTTACTGCATGTTAACCAGTGAGCATACGCTTCCCTTGTACACTAAAACAAACACACATTTGCATGCTAAGCAAAGGGCAGGTGAAGGAATGGAGTCAGACAGCTCAATAGAGACAGGGGCAAACCATGAAGAAATATGTCAAGCAAGTATGAGGAATGTTCAAAATTATGCTCCAGCTCTGACACAAGCAGCACTAGCACTGGTGTAAAAAGAAAAAAAGCACAATACAGACATCGTTGCCAGAGTCCCTGTTCTAATGATGAGACAAGTCAGTTGTGGAAGGACATGGTGAAAACACAGGATCCATGGCACATAGAAAAGACTCACAAATATTTCGTCTTCTTGTACTGCAGCTGTTCAGTGTGGTAAGCTCTTAATTTCCATTAGGTATGAAACTCTCCTCTACAACAGCTGTAAAATGTATTAATAGGTAACTGATCATAGCTGTAAGTCCAGATAATGGATTGCTAATACTAGAGCCTGTCCTGAATTTGAATCACTGAAATTATGAGGAAAAAAAATAGACATGATGTATGTCGTTACTGTCAATATTCAAAATATACAGTGATATAAATTTCATGCCATACTGCCGAGCCTAAATCTGGAAAGTGGGCAACAGTACTGCCTCACAACTGGTCTGTCCATCTCATCTAACACTGGCTAGGCTGGGTCTCTCTCAACATTTCCCATGTCCCTCCCAGCCCCACTGGGGCCTCAATTAAAAACTCCTCTGATGTCTAGTAACTGACAGAGACTCCATCACTTCCACACATCCCTCTCCACTGAGAGTGGCATTAAGATGTTGGAGGCAGAGTGGACTATTGATTTTCTTCTTCTTTTTTTCTTTGGTTGCTCCATTTCTTCACTAGGCCATCTTCGCAATGCAGGCGGAACTTGGATGTAATACTCAGTTAACGACATTGTGTTGTCTACATTTTTAATTGGCTTTAAAACAAGAGCTGCCTGCGAGATGTAGGAGAGAATCACTAGTGACAGCTATCAGTACCAAAACAGACTGGCTAGTTGATAATGCTAAGCAGAGGAGCAGAGTGGCAAGGACCAATAGGTATGAAAGGACTAAAGAGCCATTTAAAACAAAGAGAATGCATTGATCCAGCTAAACAGGGCCAAACTTAATTCTTCACCGGAGCAAAACCTAGTTTCTCTTAAAGTACGACGATTTATTTTTTTTAATATTGACATATTATTTTCTAAACAAGCTGTCATGGCAGAGGTGTTAACAAACAGTTTACACATCCAGCAGACCTAGAGCAACATTAGAATTCTTTTACAGTTGAGTATCTGGTAACCCAGTCCAAAATTCAGTCTCATTTCAGCTCTGTTTTGGTCTTTGTTTTTTATTCCTCAACTGGTAACCAATGTTTTCAGCCTGCCATTTGGTGCAAGTCAAATAGTGTACATTTATCAGAGCTTGTTCACCAAAAAAAGCTGCCTGCTACTGCTAGAAAAAAAACATGGATAACAGCAGTGAGACTACATCAAACACTACAGTCGTGGGCCACAGGACCAAAACAAAAGAGCTATAGTGCTCCGTACAGCAAAGAGTAATTCCATAGTGAGTTTGGCATTTGGCACATTATATTTATTCATTTTATCCATTGTTGACGTAAAAATGTTGCTAAGTGCAGATTTAAACTGAGATACTGATCCTGCTTGTCGCATTATTTTATCATTCACATGGTACTAGTTGGAAATAACATCATGTAAGTCATAAAGTGCTAAAGTGCTAATGCTAAAGTTTGCTAATTTCAAGGGCTCGTTGCACCAAGAACAAACTGCAGCTTAAAACTCTCTGCAGATCGTCTTTGAAGTGCACACCTATTGCTGAAACAACTGCTGTGTTACATCAGTACAGTGCAAAGTGGGTGAGAAATATCATCCAGGATATGAATGTTAACATGATACTTACTGAACCATCCATTCAAGTATTCATTTAAGTCAGGAACACACCCATTATTTGGACTAGCTTTTCTTTCACGTTCACTTTTGGTCTCTTTAGATTGCTGTGAATCTGTAATGGCACAGCATCGGCACTTAGTCCTTGCATCTCTTGTGCTCTAGTTATAAAATTGCCTTATCTCTGGCAAAGCTCATTATTGATTCTGTCTGATTTAACGTTTGTTTATGAGGAACCAAAGCGATAACTTACATCCACAGCAACAGTTGCTGCTTACATGATAACCAAATACAAAATGACAGGATGTAGGCTTAAACCTAACCTATCACTTATCAGAAAGCAAAGCAAGTTCCATCCAAAACATTAAAGAACTGCCTGGACCTCTTCAAAGAGTGCAAGTTCTTAGTATGCTTCTCCCACTGCAGTATTACTAGAATATATAATGACAGATTTCTTTAAAAGACATGTCTCTGTATGTCTTTGCCTAGGGCTCTCATTATAAAACAGCATTTCTCATTTTCCTTTGCTGCAGTCTTTGGTGGCTACTGGAGAGACAGATGAACATTCTCAAAGCGCTTGAGCTAGGCCGAGCTCAGACTTTGGAGCAGGTCAGCTCATTCCTGTTGTCAGTTCATCTAAAGAGCAAAGCCAAACGTCTTCACCTGATTATACTATCATGTTCTCAGTCCGAATGCAAATAAATACAAACACTTTTGAAATCGCACAGATGTTGTTTTCAGGGAAGTCAGAGGTCAGGTTTAGACAGTGAATAACAGCCTTGGTGCCAGCATGGATATGGTGTCTTGTTTGAGGATTATTCTCAGTGAAGATCCAAACTAACAAGATGTTGTTAGAGAACTTGTTCCCTATCATCACTCTTCTGCTCAAAGGAACAGCGTAGAATTTATTGACAGCATTTATAAGAAAGTGATGCACATGTTGGGGGAGGAGAATAGCACGCCACGCTTAAGGAAAGTAAAGCCCACAAATATGGTTTGTACCATGCAATGCCAAAGTATAACTTTATTATATCTAATTTCAACTTTTACAGTCTAATTAGTACTCTTATCGTATATTTAGCTGGAAGGACTTAACATAGCTTTGTTTCCCACTGACAGTATTGCATTACCTTAACTCACTGCTAGCTTAAATAAATGACTGCAGTCTGGAAGCTAGAACAAAAATGCAATGTGATATAAAATGATTAAGACAATTCAAAGATTGTAGGCTTTAAAACACTGAAACATCTTTAAAAAGTCCATTAAGGGCTCAGCTAGATCAATACATATAGCTCCTTTTAGAAAATCTAGTCATTTATTGAGATTAAATGATAAAACAGTTTCTTCTCTCACTTTTGATTGAGTGTGTTCTTGTAAAATACCTTGTAACCCCAAATGACCGCTCAAATCAGTACAAGTATCATTATTTATTACATTAAAATGTACCATTTATGGGACATTTACATTCTTTTTTTATTGCAGCCATTTTACAAAAGCAAAAAGCTACTCAGGGCTGTGCTTTGACAGTTCTTTAAGAAGAGTCCCTAACAATGCCTCTAAGCTGTTGCAAAATCACTGTCAAGTACAGCTTCTCATGGCTTATTGCTTAAATATACTTTGTCTCCTTCCAGCACTTTTAAAATATGATATCTTGGACAGACTGAAAAAATGACTCTGTAAATCTCTCTCTCAGTGGAATATAGCTAATCACAGTCTCACAACGTGTGTGTAGCTAAGTTATTTAGCCTGAGAAAATGCTCAACTGCTGGCTGAGAAAAGAGTCAGGGACAATATGTTCATACAGTACCAATGTCCCACAAGGGGAGCAGTTGTCACAAAACTAATAGATTATAACTAAAACAAGGCTAGCTATTGAACAAGTAAGGATGTATATTCTCTCATTTACAATAACATCTCTACATTGTCATGTCATGAAAAAGTCTGAGGGAGAGACAAAACAAAATATTATACCTGACATTGGTCAATATTTAAGCATCTAATCAAAATACACATAACAAACTAATAAATAAAAGTTATTTACACTGATGACTGACATCAGATCAGTTATGCTCTTCTGGCTTCTGTCTTATATAAAAACATACAGACAGAAAAGAATTAAAATGGGAAAAGAACATAATTTGCAGATTTTTTGAAAATGTACAGACTGCAGGCTGCTGTCCTAGATCAAGGCATTAACCCCTAAAACTCTGCTCATTGACTGGCAGAACAGGTCTGTGGTTGTTCCCAGGTGTGAGTGTGAGATCCAGGCCACTGCTATAAACAGCATGCATGCTAAACAAGCATCTTCTGGGTAAATAAAAACAAAACTGACTCTTTCACTTGGGCCATGACTTTGAGACTTGGCTTTCTTTCAACAGAACAGTGGGTGCAAGGAGAATTATAGTCCCAAGCTTTCTAACAGGCTGATGGGCTGCAGTTTTAAACAGGCCACTATCATTGATGCAGGTAAACCAACAGGCTGTTCTAAGGAGCTTGCAGATGCACCTGTATACTTCTCAATATTTCTCAATTTTACTCTGTAAACTACTTCCAAACACTGACACAGCAAGTCACATTTACTATATCTGTGCAAACTATATACTCAGCCTAATGGCACACATACTGCAGAATGGATGATCATTACTTCTCCCAGTAATTAGTTCCTGACACTCTGTATTGTTCTTTTTTTAGTTAGACAATAGACCTCTACAGCCCCCACTGCATCGAGATGACAGAGAGACCTTGAAGCAAGAGTTTGCCCTCTTTTCCATCCTTTTCATCACATTTTGACACCATTATGATGCACACTTCTACCGTCTCTGAAGCTGTCTGCCCCTTGCTTTAAAATTCCTGATAAACAACAAGAAAATAATGGGAGAAGCATTATTTAAGACATTCTTGTAAATCAATGGCAGATTTACAATGTACAGGATTACAACTAGGATCCTATTTTACTCTGTAACCTTGACAGCTTCTTCTCTTGCTTTGGAGTGCTGGCCCTAATTCTTCTTGTGGTACACAATACAAAACAGGACACACTTACTTTCATCTCTGGATGTAAGTCATCCCTCTGCTGAAGCAGCACATATTTCCAACCTATAACCAGTTACATCATCCAGCACACAATGTCATCATATTATGTCACATGGCTTCACCGAGATGCAGTGAAATATTGAAAACCAAGGACATCAGTTGTCTGCCTGCCAATGTGTGTCATTTGGCAGGTGTTTGCTCAACCTGCAACAACACAATGCATTCAGTTTGTAGGATGCCAAACGAGATACATCATAGATAATAAGACATAATTTTTTAGAGTGTACAGTAGTTGAAAACATGTGTGCCATTTCCAAATGCCTAAAACATGTATAATGTTCCACTGAAAATGGATGTGAAATTATATTTATGATGTATTTACGAAATAGTTGTTTTTTTTCCGCTAAGAGTTGGTTGAGAAAATTGATCTTACATCTTCTCATCTAACTCTCCACCAGATTCCTAACATCAGTCTTTAGCTTGGTTGAACTGAATTTCTTGGTTCCACAACAAAACCACAGTACTCTGAAACATGAGTAGCAGTGTAACCCTGTTTGGACCGCTTAACCCCTCTTACAACCACATCAGGAAAATGACCCGACATTACAAATGGCATCACTCTTCATCTTGTAGAGTAAGTGGCTGAAAGCATCGAGACAGATACATTATAGATATGACAGACTCTTGCGGTGTGGGTCACTGAGCTGTCTCTGCCATTGACAGAGAGTTGCACTTACTGCAGCAACACACGAGCAGCGCAAGTGATGAAATTAAACACAGTTGACAATATTAATAAGGTAAGAAGAGTGAGTTTGTTTCCTCGTGGACAGTTTGTCTGTAATGAGCTGCAAGTTGTCAGGCTCTGGGGAGCCAGGCATGGCTACAGAGTCCGAGTCAGTCGGAAGATATTAATACAACCTGAAGGGGATGTGAGTCATAGCAAGCTGCTGTCCATTCAAACTGGTATCATAAGGAACACGGCCGCAGCATGGCTTAATCACAGTCATTACGGTGATATTTGACACTGGTGTTGAAATAAAGCGCTCTGTAATAGGTGCGTTTCTTATCAGGCAGTGAGTCAGTGGTTGCTTACGTATATTCAAGTCGAGTTGTCAGATGGAGGTGAGTGAATCGAGCACTCCGCCTGCTCGAAACCCCTCTCCTCTGGGACACAGCCACACTCAGTCCGTTCTTAACTTCCATTTCACACTTGGTAATCAATTACTGGTCTCTAGAGCTATCGAAGAAAAGGGCTACCTATCCTGAGAATAAGCTAAATCTCTCAACGCCTCCTAATTGAAAACACATTATATCGCTAGACAATGCTCTTTGTGTGTAGCCAGCCACTAATTTGGACTGTTTGCATGCACAGAACAAAGCAATTTACTGAGGTTGCAAACATCCTTTGCAGGACAATAATTCATGGTGTTATCAGGTGCAGAGTTTAAACATCAAATAAATGGGCTGAATAACTAAATAACCAAACTCTGAAGGTATGCCCAGCCGTTTGTTGGTGGCTATTCTCCCAGTGACTCTGAAAAGCTGAAACTAATATGATTTCATATCGTGAAGCCAAGACTGATGCCAGACCTCCCGAAACCAATCCCTCTTACAGGATTTAGCGGGAGCTGTGTGAAATGTACACTGCAGGGCCCCACTGGTCCCAATGATAGTCCTTGCTGTGAGTCCAAATCAAAATGAACCCGATCAATAACAAAAGAGGGCTTTTGTGCGTTTACTGCTGTCATAAATACAGTGCCCTGAAAAGGAAAGCGAGGGAGGGCAGAGAGAGATAGGTTTTCACCAGGCCGGGGACGGGCATAAAGATGTCAGACTGCTGTTTGTGAGAGGGTGGCAACATCACACTGCCATGACATCATGGTCTTTGAGCAAAGATAGACCCTGTTTTTGATCACATGCATGTTGACATGCAGAAGACAGAAAGAAACTCTAAGTGTATGCACGTGACAGACACAAAAACAACACTTACTGTGTGTACACATGTATTGTATCCACACACACACACAAACACACACACACACACACACACACACACTAATAACCATTTTTTACAGAACAAAAAGACAAAAAAAACATAGTCCAGGAAGAAATACTGAAGCAGCATAACTTTTGATTGTGGCAAGGAAAAGTATTTTGACACCCAACCTTAAACCTTAAATGCTAAAATGTCAAGATGGCAGAGTAAAGGGAAAATAAATCCCTGCATAAGAGAATGGAGCTCATTTTATCTTTCTGATTATACCATTCTAAAAGAAAAGCGCACAGACCAGAAACTGCCCACAAAGGACCCAACCCAACAATCCCACAGAGTCACTAACAGTAAGACTGAGAGCATGACAAATAACTTTGCCTGGGCCTTAATACAGGGATAAAATTTCCTACTAAAGGCCCAGAAGAGGACGTTGCGCTGACAGTGGCAAGTGGCCCGAGTTAATAATCCTGATAGGAATTAATGTGCTTACAATGATGCCATTGCTGCCTACCTAAATTTATTTTAGATTGCCTACATTACTTCATCTGTCTATTTGGTTGTTTTCCCTGGCTGGGTTCCTGATAAGACAGAGCACACATTCAGCAAGAGACAGAAGGCCTATTTGTGCACTGGACACTAATTAATACAGTGCTCCGTCGGGAAAGTTGCCTGCTTGCTCCTCTGCTGACAACAGATTCATTTATACTGCTGTTTTCTTCCCATCCAAAGGCTCTGTTAATTGCATTTAAATTAGTCCTTGTTCAGTAGTGAACAAGGACCAGCACAGGGGTTTGTTATAGAATCTGGAAGCAAAAACATTATCTTGGGCAACATGTTACCCCAAAGTTGGTCGACAGAGCTTTTGACAGATCCCACCAGAGGAAGGCACATGCTTGCAAATATTTTATGAATAACTGCAAATTAATGCAATTTCACCACAACAGTTACTCTAATGAGAGAACCTTTGAACCAGTAGATCACTGCATCTTTCTGTTTGGCCCTTTGGCAATGATAGTACAGCAATGCTTTAACTCAAATTTAGGACACAAAATGTATCAAACTGCCACACTATATTTTCATAGATTCTAGGGGGAAAGAATGATGAATATGATAATATTCAGAGAAAACAGTCATTGAGGGAAACAATAAAGGAATGAGCGTTTTATGGCTCAAGGAAGCGTGCCAGGTAGCTATATAGATTGCAATATGATGTCAGGATCAAGGTCTGAAGACATAACAAATTTAGGAAAAAGGGGCAAAAGGCAAGCTGGCACACATCTAATGAAGAAAAGAAACTGCTAAGTGTAATGAATAGCTAAATACTCTCACGCAGACCACCTACCATTAGCACCTGCGTTAGATTCCATCTTCACAGTAAAGGTCAATGTTTATATAGCAATTAAAGATGTTTTTTAACCTTGATTTACCCAGTGAAGGTTGGTTTAGCATGCACATGCTTCACAATCAGACAGTAACAAACATTCTCCTTGGGGAAATGTACCCCACAAAAACAGTGCTATACCTGGAGTAGAATAAGTCAGCTTCGAAAAGACTCTTTGGAAGAAACGTCTGAAGGAGACTAGAATGATCTGACAGAAAATAGAGGAAATGTTACAATGTGGTCTAGGAGACATGGGAGAAAAGTACAGTTTTATTCTCGTCAACCATGTGTATTCCATGATTATTCCTGCAAAAGGGAATAAACATAGGCGACCGTGATTAATCATGCAGAAGGGCCTTTCATGAAGTTGACTGACATGGGCAATACTTTAAAGAGTGAAGACTATCTAGATTCAGGGGGATGTTAATACTAGGGGCAAAGGAGGGCTGGTTGAGGATCCACGACAGTTAACAAACAAGAACACACAAGGTTGTTGTTGCACAGCAATTAAAATATGGCCCAACCAATTACCACCAGTTGTGCTGCCTATAGGCAAGAAAAAACACAAAAACAGCAGATTTGCAGTAGAACAGCAGATTTGCAGATAGACATAACATTGATTTAATTAGGTGTTATGTTTTGTTCATGTACGTAGGCGTATAAACTACTAAGTGCCGTTATCAGGAATCTGCCTACCTAGAGTTGTGTTCATACCACACATCAGAAGGAAGAGGGCCTAGCTAACTTTAGCTAGCTTTATTTCATGGGTCCATTTCAAACAAGAGAGAAGCTTTTTGGACTGAGAAGCGAACAAGGAAGTCCCTTAAACCTGCATTCTATTGAACGGCCAGCAGGAGGGGACTCCTTTGGTTGCAAAAAAGAAGTCTGGCTCCATTAGAAATTATGGTAAAATGACCCTACTTCTCAGCTGAATAATTACCTCAGTAAACACTTTCCTAATGAGTTTATGGTCTCAATCACTAGTTTCATGTCTTCTTTAATATAGCATGATGTTCATTTAGTAAATTATGGTCCTATTTAGAAGAAAATAGACCACAAAGCAGAGTATGCTTCGGGGGGGGGGGGACTATCTGTGATTGACAAGTCGTTACCATGGTGACCTGTCAATCAGGCTGATCAGTGACTCCTACCCACGGCACTGTGTAAATTTAACCAACGCCGTTGAAAAAGCTTATTAGGAGTTGGCTGTTCCATTTTCTCTGGTGACTACGTCTTGTTCTAAGCATGTTTTTCACTAAACAAAATCATCATCCCGGTTAAAATGACGGTTAACTTGAATTACAGATGCACCTAGCTAGCTCCACACAGAGCCGTTGGCTTCACCGTCTTGTCTAAATATGGTCAAGTGCCACTGGTTGCAAAAAATCAACATGGCGCTGCCCTAACAGCCAAACTCGAGGCTTAAAAACGGCAGTCCACAAACCAACGTGTGACGTCACAATGACTACGTCCACTTATATACAGTTTATGATATGGAGACAAGTACAGAGCAACGTATGGATCAACGTATGGAGCAACGTACGGAGTAACATACGTACACATACCGTTCAACTTTGAATAATAGCCCGAGCTTTTATTTGCTAAAATCACTGAATTGACCCTGCCTTTATTTGGGACAGGCATCCATTTGGGGCAGGTCTTTGATTCTTTTGGCACAAAACTACTATCAAACAGTTTATTTATTTCAAACAGAATAATACTTATGTAAAAATTATCAAATAATATGAAATACACATCATTCATTTGATCTAGCTCCGACAGACGGCATATGCGCTTTTTTTTTGAAGGCAGCAACCTATCGAAAACAACAACATGGTGCAGGATGAGGAGAAGTTAGCAGACACAGAGTGATGGACTTCACATGACAGGATTCACAACTTGGATTAATTTAATGGATAACCTTTAACCTTAAATGGATAAGCACTTCCCCCCCCTTTTCCTCTCTTGTACCATGCAGGTTACACCGGCATTGTTGTTTCCATTAAATGAACTAAACAATTGAATTGTAGAGAATCTAACCGATCTAATGATATGTAGCATGTTCATACTGACATATTGATAATACGTTTAAACATTAATATTTGTAGTAACGATCTAAGCAGCTTAGAAGCAGCTAAAGCGGGTGACCCCGCAGGATTTAAGAGGTTTTATACATCCAAAGAACTTCTATAAAAAAACAGACCAGGCGTTTAATTGAGGCAGGCATTTATTTGTCAAAATGTGTTCCCACACCAGGCCAGTAAAGGAGATAGGCGGCTATTTGGGACTCAGCTATTAATTGAAGT
>JAPMOB010221342.1:0-23811 GCA_029875015.1 Lepomis gibbosus | reverse complement strand
GTCACGTTATCGTCATAAAAAAAAAGTGCGTCAACGAAATCATTTCGTTATCGTCATCACTGACGAAAACATCACTGATGACATCACATGCAAATATTTCCATCACATCTAGAGATGGAAATTTACACCAAAACAAACATTTTATTTATGCTAGTATTTATGAAACCAGCAACACTGCCCTGCAGTTCTGCTTTGACGCATGCTTGCACATTTTGTTTCTCTACTTGGCAATCGCAGCGGTGCAATACATGTGTCACTAAGATCTGAGGTCACTTGCTGCAGTTTAAAGGCCCACTGAAATGAACCGTGTATTTTCATAGCGCTCTGAAACACATACAGCAATCCGACAATGCATGACCTGTCATCTAAATCATGTACAGCAATAAAAACAGTGGCTTAAAGCCATGTTTTGCTAAAGTATTTTGCACACACAAAGTCACACGCTTATGCTGTACTAGTGCCATGACAGAAAAATAGGCTTCTAGGAAGAACAGTGATGATAAACAAACAAAATGTTTTACAGTCATAACATTGCTTAAAATAAAGTACTATGCTTGAACTCAAGCCTACTGAGGTTAGAACAGGCTTTTGCACAGTTCCGTAATTACACAGCTTGTGTATGAGATGTGGTGGGTGATATATTGATATTGGGGGTAGTGAGGTAGAAAGAAGCCTTGAAGTTGACTCTGAAAGTGAAGCTGTATAAATGAAAGACGTTTCACTATCATTTAAACGTTTGTAGCAGGAGGTTTTATGTCTCCTGAAGTTCAAGTTCATGAGCATCGTGCCTTTTGATCAAATACTCTATTATATACAGCATAGGCTTTATTGTTTCTCATTAAAAGCTATCTAAAGCTTAAAGTTTACAATGAAACAAAACAAGCCTGAGAAAAATGTTGCAGTGAGTTTTCTATATTGTTAGTCATTTATCATCATTTTGTTATGGACTACTATATAATGGTTATTGAATAATTTCATAAAATTAAGTTTAAGTTAAATTACTAGGCCTTGTATGCATTTTCAGTATGACAGTAGTACAGAAGTCCTTAAATATTAAATTATTTCTCAATAATATGAGGCAGTAATATTCTGCTTTTGGTGTTCAGAGAGGAGACCTTTCATTCCAGAACTTCTTGCGTATATTGAATTAATCAACACAAGCTAACGGTGAGCTGTGTCAAGGGAAGCAGATTTTACCTGCTGTGGTTGTAGTCAAAGCTCACAAAAGATAAGGTTTGTCTTTTCAACAGTATTAAGTGAGTCACTTCATAAATTGCTGTGGTCAAGCAGTTACTTCTCTGGAATAAAATCCCACCCACTCAGATTGGTACATTTTCAATCCAGTATGACGTATAGTTTGACTCACACAGAGCTCTACATGGTGTCCAATGTATGCCACTAGCCTGGAAGGTGGTGTTTTGGAAGAGGGTGGGACAATTAGGCCTGTGTATTGTGTGGTGGCATAAACATTTACAACTCTCCAACCTCAATGCCTCCTGTGTTTAACTATGAAGCCAACAAAACTTCTTCCAAAGCGCTCTCTGACCAGAGTTAGTAGCATCTTTTCTTGCATCTCTAGTATGCCCCTCTGTGCCTTCCTACCACAACTGCTGCTCTTGCTGGTAGTTATCCCACACGTTTCCTCATTTCTAATAAGTGTGTGATGATAGTAAATTTATTAGGGATCCTGCATGTGGAGTACTGCATTATACCCCACTGCACTGACTGTGTGGGCTGTAACTGGCCTTTAAGTTATTGTGACTACTCAGATAATCCTTAAACTCTGGGAGTAGCTGTAATTCTTTTTGTATGGTTTCAATATAGCTTGAGGTCTCATAGTGGGCACTGGGCGAGCTAATGGAACTAGTTATTGGGTGCACTTGGCACAGCAGTTCAGTCAGATTGTATTGAAAGCTATGGAGAGAGCCCTGAGGCCTGTAGGTCACTCAATTGTCCTCTGTACAACAGACACACACATACAACACAATGCACACCCTCGTCCCCAGACAGAAACAAATGAGCACACAAAGAGTCCCTATAAACTATGCAACCACAAGCAAAAGGTTGCAGAGGGGACACCCCAGGGCCCGGTTTTCAACGACAAAATAATACAGTCCACAGCACACGAGCAGGGATAGCTTTCGATGCCCCAATTGTAAAATAAAATAAAAAAACTAGAAAGCTGCACACACTGCTTGGCAAAGTGACATAGGGACTGAGTAAAACAACAAAGTGAAATAGGAAAGGTCCAAAGGTGAACGTATCACAATAGTTATAGGCTATAAAGTCTAGTCAGAAAGACAAATTGCTGCAGGAAGGGAAGAAAAACTGGAATCACTCAATGTTTCTAAATAAAGCTCACATCCTCTACATGATCAAATAGGCTAATTTGGTATATCTTTGATATAAAATAGTTTACCTTAAGAATTGGTATTCCTATCACGGTGATAATACCTCACTCATGTTTTCAGAGAGCTGTGAGATAAAGAACCTCAAGTTTTTTTAACCATTTGTTAGGTATTGTTTTTTATTGTTATTGAAGGAAATAGGTTTAGATTAGAAACATGCTAGTTTCCAGCTTCTCAAATGAGACAATTTGCTGCTTTTATTTGAATTATTTAAGAATAAACAACTTTTCATAGTGTTTATTGGACAAACAAGCTTTTTGATGAATCAACTGGGATTTTATGAAGTAGGGATTACAATATTTTTAAACTCAAATGAGAGAAAAGTCGTTAGCTGTAGCCTTAGTTGCGATAACGTTATTGTTGGTCATTTTACTCAGCCATGCTCGGATGCAGATCCAGCTCATAGGTCTTGATGTAGTGAGGCAACAGACAGTGTCACACAATGTTATATTGGAGGGCAGGGCAAGAACATGTGAGGTAGACGGGTTGAAAGCGGAAAATCACACAGCACACACACGCCATCCTGGGTACCCCTCCTGTTCCTTCCCCCCTGACGCCGAGGCCCCTGGCACGATTTCCTGTCCCTTGTCTCCATCATTGAGAGCCACTCCCTCTTTTCTGGACAAAGTTCATGGTCCAAAGCAGCCTGGATTCAGAACCTCTGCCCCCCAGGCATGGCCTCATAGCACTCTGGTGTGCATACACACATCCAGACAGAAACGCACACAAGACAAAGAAGTGCTCAAAGCATTCTGATTCTTCAAAGTGACCTTCTGGCTACAGTGGTTTACTGCATTTTCTAGCATTGCATTTAAAGCTCGCTTTCTGAACAGAGTGTTTCGGCAGAGTGAGAGCAGATTGGCTGGCAGGCAGCAGGTTCACCTTGGGTGAAACCAATAGACTACAGAACCACAAAGTGCTATAAATACCCAGCTTGTCAGTATCTGTAACATCAAGCAGCAC
Organism: Lepomis gibbosus; assembly: GCA_029875015.1. Classification (NCBI taxonomy): domain Eukaryota; kingdom Metazoa; phylum Chordata; class Actinopteri; order Centrarchiformes; family Centrarchidae; genus Lepomis; species Lepomis gibbosus. Next base: position 20,440 of record JAPMOB010221342.1, on the reverse strand, counting down.
CAGAACAGAGGCACTGCGACAGCTAAAAACGCTGTGATCTAGTGAGATGAATTCAGCGTTCTCGGTGAATGGCAGCTGTTTGGCAGAAGAGCACGAGGCAAACAGGCACTATAAAGCACTTGAGATAGGAGACTGATCCTACAAACAGCCACAAGAGAACCAACCGCTTTACAGCCCGAGAAGATGGAGACGGATACAGAGAGACAGAAGCATAAGCAATAGTGTTCTTGTGAGTAAATGGCCTCGAGCAGCGAGGAGTGGTACCACTCTCCTTGCGTTCGAGTGCTGCACAAAGCTGATCTTGTCTGTACAGAGGGCTACTTGTCATCCTCTTGACACTTTGCACACAAACACTTTACTGGACAAGACTGACACACAGATACCGAATAAAACATCTCATCTTGCAGCTCAAATGCACTGTGGCAAACCAAACTCATTGCATTCGGATTCGTTCACAGCTTCTTAAAAATTGTCTTTGATGACAGACGTGTCCGCCACAAAGAACAAGACTTGCCCTCGAACTGCCACTTATAATTAGGCAGTGGCTGTTTAAACTATGTTAGCTATGAGTAATCCAACACACACTAAAATAACTTTTCCTTTTACTGTTTCTTTTTAAATTGTTTTCATTTGCATATACACAAACGAAACAATGAGCGTGTTTCACTCTCTCTGTGCTGGCGTGGAAAGTTCATGTGCCATGATTATGCCAAAGTGCTTAACGATTTTGAGATGTAAAATTTGCATTCAAAATTTATTTTATTAAAAACGTCTGTGTAACTGTGTTAATAGCTCTATATTTATATCACTTCTAAGAGTCTATTGTGGCATCATAATTTTGAAAAAGGACATAAAACGGCTTTGCAATTGTATGTTTCTTTTGTGGTTTTACATTTTCCCACATGAAACAGTTCGCTGGGGCAGAACTTAAAGAAGAGAGGAACTTGATTTGAGAGTTTAAAAGAAGGCGGGACAAAGACCGCAAGAGCTCTATTGTTAAGGATAAGGTCTTGATAATGAGTCGAAATCTCTTAAAGATGGAGTGCAGGTCCTTTTACATACAAATTAACATCAGTTACATTCCAGCCTTTGCCAAACAAGTTCACACAGAGCTGAGCCATGTAGAGAGCTCTGTGATCTGCCATTGCAGCAAAAAAAAGTCCACTCGAGAGAACATTTATTATTAAGAATTGTTTATTGTGTTTGTTTGCACTGATTTGCATTTGGCAACATTGTATTGCATGCAGTCATACCAATAAAGCCAATTAAAAGGAAACTTAACAAAGAGGACGCAACTCGGTCTCTACATGGCTTCTGAGCAACTGTAGCAACAGAGTCGGCTAAAGCAACTAGGAGTATGGCGGAAAAACTTAATAAGCATCCAAGAAAAGTTTCTAATTCTCTAGATAAAGAAACCTGGCGTTCAGAAGAAGGAATCCAGTAAAAAACAAACAAACAAACAAAAAAAAAGGTTGATGATGAGGGAAAAAAAACAGATAACCAATGATGTAGCTTTTCCTCATTGGAGAGCGCTGAGTGAAGAGAAGGGGCTGAGGACAGATGTCCTGTTACCTCTCTTAGACCTGTTGGTATGTGTAAAACATTTGGAGTGGGCTATTCTACTGAAATACCTGTAGGTATACGTCATGAGTTGCAAGTGTTTGCGTAGGTCTCTCACTTACAGAAGGGAAGACAAAGGTTCCGCACTAGGTTTAAGTTTATGTAATAGTACTTTACACAAAACCTGAATGTCATCTTTCAGTGATGTATTGATCGACTGATGCTTTGTCCTCTGGGCTTCCTCTGGATGCAGACACACTGCGTCAGGCATACTGAGCAAAATTAGCTTTTTAATCAAAGTCTTTGTTAAAAGCCAGCAACAGTGATGTGTCTTTCACAAGCATAGGTGGAAACCATTAAGGATAGGTTTATGAAGAAAAGCAGTGTAAAGCTGAGGTAAGTGTGATGTCCTTTTCACATCTTTTGCTTCAGCGGTAAGAGAATAACCTAAGATGTTGCTGGAGATCATTCTCAGATTGTGGAAGCAAGCTGTGGTTCTACACTGAAGCAGTGGCTTGCAGAAAAGACCCATACACTTTGAAGCAGGAAAAAATCTGACACAGCAGGTTTATTAACATTTGGTCTAAAATACATTGTGATGCTTGTTATAATGCCCAATTTGTGTTGCCTCACAACTATAGTAGTGAAAATATTGAGACAAAAATGAAACAACACAAGAACAGCCTGAGCATGTGCTTGCTCAACTTGACTTTCAAGATTTCAGATCAAGATTTGAGGAAAATTCCCTTACTTTGAACTGGAATAGCAGATTAATGAAGAGCACAAAGTTGAAATGTGTGCTGAAGGAAAACTTAAGAGTTCTTTTTCCTAAAGTTCATTGATCGCAGGAGCAAACTTACTTCAGCAAAGTATTTTACAATCTCTTTGGAAGTTCATATCCCAGTGTCGCATGTTTTCTTGCTATTTTATAAACATATCCTCTCATTCAATTAGTCTGAGGAGGAACCAAGAGGAGAAGTGGGTCAGTGAAGGCGGACGCACACTTAAACATAACGTCCACATACTGCCCGCAGGGCTTCAGGCTCAGCCATACTCACTGACAGGATAAACACTGTGCATGTCTGCATGAAAGTATGCCTTATACTGTTTGGGTATAAAAAGATATTAAACCAATGATTCACAATCGCTGATGCACCCAGACAAGTGCACATGCATGCACACAAACACACGCCCACATCTGCCTTGACAACAGTGACTTGTTTTCAAGCAATGTCAACTTCTCTCTCCATTCCTGATTTAGACTGGTATCGGAAACTGGCAGCAACTGTGGGACACCCCCTTCATTGTATGCCAGCTCACTGACCCAGCCATGCCACCCTGGGGTCTGAATGATTTGACACACTCAACATGAGCACACAGACAGGCACGACTTGACATAAAAACCCTTTTCAGGATCTCCATATTTTCTCTCAGCCATAGAGCTTGTTACTCTCAGTCACACCAAGGCCACTCACTATTTCTGACTCTCTTCCTGCTGCTCACTTTACTTGGCTGCTTAGAAAAACTGCATGCAGGCAGATATTTCCTTTATTCATTCTTAGTGGTGGCCATTACTTGATCTGGGGTGTGTGCATGACAGACAACACAGTGCATTAAATAACCATGTAATACAGTGGGGTTCTTCATACAAACTGACATGCTATCACAGACTCCTTTTGGATACAGTGCAATGTCAATAAATGGCTCTGGCTGAAATGGAAATATATGTATCTATAATTTTTTTTTTAAACTTAAAAACTTCTAGCTGAAACATGAACTCAGTTGAAATCTCACTACAAAACAGAAGTGAAAGAAAACTGCATAAGACACATGAGAAGTTTCAGTAGTGGTTCTCAGTCCTGCCAGTTTTGGTTCTAACATGTAATCAAGGATTACTTAACACCTTTACCACAAATTGTCTTCAGGTGATGCAATTAACTTGTCACGGGATAAAAAGAAACACTCTGAGCACATCTAGGTCTTAGTGATTTAGATTTAGTAGCAGGTGTAGTTAGTTAACACAGCTGCATCCTTTGTGAATCTGCATTGAGATTGCATTATCACTAGTTTCTGTTTGAGATTGAAAAATGGAATGGTCCACTTGATGATCCTTAATGTGGATCTTCACTGCAGTCGAGCCAACTGTGATATAACACTATTTACAGTCGTTCAAAACATCGGTAGCAACTTGGCTGTGGCTGAACTGTGATCTGTACGAAGATGCAGTCAGTCTGTTTGAAACACATCACCCAGTCTCCAATGAGGGCCATCACAGCTACGAAGACTGGACAGACCAGGGCAGACATACAAGATATACACACTCATACAAACTCTGACTCTTACTGCCTGCTGAGCTGCAGTGCACAGATTTATTAGGCCGAGCGCACCACAGACTGTGTGTTTTCAAAACAAGGTATTATAGCACTCTGCACTGTGTAATTACACAATGATGGACCCAACTACCTTAATTATGGAGCCGCTATGTGCTACTGGCACACCAGGGTGGATCTGTTCTAACAGCTTAACAGGAGAAGCACTCATACACACTCACTAGCAACATTAATAAAACAGTGTTAACTCCAGCATGTGGGTCAACAAACAGACTTCGGTAACATGGAGAAGCAAGGGCAGGCAGTTGGATTTAAGATGCCAAGATCACAGCCCACAGTTAACAAACACCAATTTATTGTATTGTGTAACTGGATTAAGACTACAGCATCTACCCACGCTGGCAGATCCACCTCACCTGATCTGCCAGGATTAGAGAAGCTACGGCTTTGGATTACTAACTCTGGAGGTGATCGGGCCGAGAGGCAGCCTATGATGGATGGCTGTGGCCCAGCGGAGCTGCCTCCTCAGGCTGGTTCCACCCAAGACTTCAGCAGAGCAAATGAGCACCTTGTATAAAGCCACACGACACAAAAAGCACAGAGAGGAATGTCTCCTGCATTTCAGTGTGCCAGCGAGCCTATTTTACATTAAAGCTCCAAAACAGGAGAGAGCTGGCAACAGCAGCCTTTAAACAAAGAAGTACACATCACCACCCCCACACACAAAATAACAATGCAATTATGCATTTATTTAACAAAAAACTGTTGAATAAATGCATAGCATGCATGAAACTTCTGTAACCAGCCACTCCACTAACTGTGCAAGTCAAACAGAACCCTGTGCTTGAGAATAATTTAGCAGCGCATAAAGTCTGTGCTCTGGCCCGTTCATTTACATTTCAACGAATGCCTGTTTTTGTAACTTGCTTAGGCTCAGTGCTGTTTTAACTGTAGAGAAAACACAAGGCTATATCTAGTTTCTTTATTGTTATCATTTAAATACCCAAAATACAATGCAAAGGATTTAACCATTTTGTGGAAACTCACAGTCAACAGTTTCGTTTCTCCAGTGCTCAGACTCTGTTGACACTTTAGCAATGGACTAATGACAGCATTTATGAGAAAACAGCAAGTGTAGCTTTGATCTTACAGTCCACCACCATGCATGCATGCATCAGAGGAAAAACGGTCTACATTTGTGTGTCTTTACCTGTGTCCTCATCTAGATCCCCCTGTAGAGACGAATCTGTGTCTTCTGAGGAGGCCTGGCTCCTCAAGCTTATATTGCCCATCCAAGAGGCCTGAGTCCACACAGCTACAAGTACAGGAGTGATACTGATGGTTATACTTGTTGTTTACTGACAACTTGTTGGTCAGACTGGCATTTTCACAGCTATCACTCAATAGCACTGCTGAGAGTTAGTCACAAACTAACCGGCCCACATGATCATTCTCCTTTGAGTCAGCCGCAACACGCAGCACTTCAGAGGAAAGAGCCACAAATAGCACTGAGAGAAGGCCAAAGGAATGGAAAAGCGATGTGCTTTTTCCCCCAAGTCGATTGTTTATTAAATAACTCTTCTTGTAAATAAGACTAGAATCATATAATCCTGGACGTCTGAGTTAAAGCCGTCTAAGCTGTCATCAGCGGTCCTGTTGAGGGTCTGGAAAGGAGATGTACTGAGCAGACAAGGAACTGAGCAAGGCCACCTAAGTGAATAAATTACCTGCTCTCTGGTATGCAGGCCAACAGACAGCAGAGAAATCTAGTGAAGCATTATCTAAAGACAAACCCCTCTGAGACAGAAGTCTCAAGAGCACAGATGGAAGTAGAGAGGATGGACACGAGCTGTAAATGGAAGTCTTATCGAACTGCATGTGAGATCTCCGAAAAATAATCTGAACTGCGGTGTTTAGCTCCTTGGAAGATGTTGAAGGCGGAGCAGCTTTGAAAAAAAAAATCATGTTACAAAGACCTGATTGCCTTCAAAGGCATAGCTTCCCTCATTGATAGACTCGGTCCGGTCACTTCCCAACAAGCAATCCATTTCTCTCTCTATGCAGATTCCCATCAATGCTCTACCTTTTCTCCACCCTTTTTCCTTTCTCTCCTTAAGCTCTATCCACTCCCTCTTTCTGCTTTCCCATACACAGCGCACACACACACACACACACACAAAACTAATTACAACACAACTAAACCTATATGGGAACAGCAATCCTCTCATTCTGTGGGAGAGGGAGGGAGAAATGCTTTCTGCCATCAAACCTCAAAATTGCAGCATGTCAAACCAAGACCCAGAGCTTGCTCTGTGCAACAGTGGGATCACTCATCGGCAATGTGCGTAAACCTAATCACCCAGGGAACCCTTTTGTAATCATGACCGCTTTAGCTCTTGCTCAGAGTTTTGGTGGCTAAGGCATGTGGGGATTGCTATCTCCGAACATCAGACAAGAAGATATTTCAGTCTGAAGCGACGCATTAACCGCTTAGCAAACACGAAGCCATCAAAATGACTTACGCTTCAGTGTTAAGTCTAGGAATGCTTGAGAGCCAACTCTTTGCATTTACAACTAAACCCTGTCAAAGGCAAAATACACAGATACACACTCCCACACTATGCAAAGGGGGGTGGACAGCCTAAAATAAGTAACTGATGGATCAGTTCCGCTGTGGCTGGCTACTACCATTCACTGTCCAGCGAGAGGAGTCTACAGGCTAATTATAAAACACTGTGCTCCCACATTTTGTTACCAACACTGACATGCCAAACTGTGTGTCACAATCACAGTCTGTGTCAGGGAAAATAAAGTTGACTTCAGTACAAATATATTTTCAATTAAGGCGTGTTTCTTTTAGTCATGAAGTTGTGTATTTACTTGCGTTTTGTGCTGTCAGACAGAGATACAAAAACAACCTCTTTGATGGAACTGTTAACACCATAAATATTCGACTAAGTGGCAAACATGTGCACAATATCCACGCATAAGCACAAACACATGGTTTTATAAATAAACCACTACTAGGATCACAGCGCAGTACTTTTTCAACACAGCATGGACAAAGGCACCAGATTTTTTTGGGCTTGAAACGCACAGTATGTCATTTCTGCCGCTAGGGATTTCTCAGATCAAAACAATAACAAAAGATGTAGTTTAATGACATTGTGAAGTAGCATTGAGTCATGGGAACTGTTGTCTTCACCATCAGTCCCTTCACTGCACTCAGCTTCTCCCTCTTAAGATTTAGTGTTTATCACTTAGAAGGTTTTGACTGGGAGCCAAATTATCTGCATCCAAAACAAATCGACCAGGTGATCAAAACAGGTGAAGTCTCAAAAAAACGTTTAAAAAAAAATCAGTGATTCTCTGACGCTGTTCAGCATACAAAGGACGTCCCAGAGGGGCTGCGAGCCCCCAACTTGATAGTAAATTTATGACAGCTTCTGGCAGACAACCATAAGGGGATTGGACTCCACTGACAGGCGACCAAATGAAAAGCACCTGTTACCTTGACTAAAATTAGAGTTTTCTCTGGCTAGTTGGAAACATTTGGGATACTTATTATATCTTTAAAGCATCTACTTATCTTCAGAATAAAACTAATTTCATGGTCTGTAAAAGTAACACAGTGCACAAATATTTTGGCAACAAAGAGCAACTATAATTATTGGGTGGATTTAAGTTGGAGTCAAGCCATTAAATTTTAGAATTATTCGTGTGAATGAAAACTTCATGCACAGGACGACAGCAGATGTGCATCTCGACAGGAATGTTTTCCTTGAAAAGTGGATGCAGGATTCATTCTGCAACATGAAGCTGAAGGTGTTTGCTTTAATTAAAGCCTGTTTGAAGGGTGTTGCATTAAATGTATCCATGCCAAACACAACAGTAGAATCATTCCAGGGCATCTGATTAGGTCATTAAAAGCACAACAATACATAAACATTCAATGAGCAATTAATGAATAATTTCAGAATGTGGTCACAAAGAGAGTCACAGTACAGCACAGTGGAACGGCTAAACTATGTCTCTACAGCAAAATATGGAACAGAAAGTGTTTCTTATTCTTATGTGTCTTCATTTTTAGCACTCATCATTATCTGGTTTTGTTCTAGTGAGAAAAATAAAATATACCCAATTCTGAATAAAAGTTTGACGCACAGAGGAAGAGACATGTGGTGGAGGTTTGAGGACATATATGCTTTTCATTTTACAATCCAATTACCCTGACAGCCCCCTTTCCTGAGTCAATTTAAACAAGACCGACACCAAATGTGAACTCACAAATAAAAAACCTAATACTCCCACACTCCACCCAGTTCATATTCTCCGAGGTAAGCAGTGAGATCATTTTAGCTGTCTGCTGCTGTTGGCGTTTGGGCAACAAACTACCACGGAATAGTGAATCTGCCTGAGTGATGAAGTCATGTTGGTGTGTACACAGAAAATGGGGTTCAGTGTTGAAACAGACACAAGAACCTCCTACGTGATTCCCTAGGAGGTGACATCCTCCTAACTAAGGCCCACACAGGCGGGAGGAGATACAACTCCAAAAAAGTAACAGTGTGTCATTGTCAGTGTTTACCGCCCCCCTAAAGAGAAGACAAGACAGTGACAGAAAGACACACTATCTAAGGCTTTTAGTGAGTATGTTGAAGCAGCTAGTGACTCTGGAAGAAATGCTGGCCATAAGTCTTCTGCTAGAGCTTTGTTTCCATGTGCGCATTGATAGTCCTACTTGGTTGCTGTGCTACGGTAACTATTTGCATAGTACATCTTGGACGCATCATATCACTATTTAAACCTTACCCCATGACTACATCCATGCAGGAACCCTTACTTATATTGGTGAACGTTATTTTGCTTTTATCAAATCTTTTCCCTTTTAATTTGCTCCTCGAGGCACCAGTGAATTAATCTCCTTCTGTCAAGGTCTAAAACGGGTCCCCTTTCGGCAGTCTCCACAGCCTAAGCCCACATAGACACCAGCTACTTCCTCCAATCCCTACACACATGCATGCTCTCTCTCTCTATGGAGGAAAAGGCTTAACAGGCTGGCACTGAAGGGGCTAGGGCTGCACAGTTTTTCAGTACTACCAAGAGTCCCCAGCCTTGCCCCCCTCTTTCAATTTCAATGGCATCCAGTATAGTGTGCCCTCTGGGGACATATTTCAGATCGATAGGTACATGTGGGAGGGAGCAGAGACAGCAGACCAACAAGTGACCCGTTAAACACAACCAGGAGTCCTGGCGAAACGGGTCAACAAGAGAGAAGTGATGGATTGGGCTCATAGTGACTATTATCCAAGTACACTGCAGCCTGTATTTCCTTTTAATTTATCAGTGAGCCAGAATCGACAAAACGACACTGCCTCTGAGTTTTCAGTAATCTGTGACCATATGTAGTCATCTGTCTGCAAGACATGAAATGAATCGGAAACTTTTACGCGTATGAAGAATGACTGGAGCTGGTGGTGGCTGACACCCCCTCCCCGCCTACTGCTGAGCGCTGTGTGCGCCCATGCACTGCAGCCATCAGCGGGCAGGACTGTATGTGGAGCGGAGCGGGGAGACAGCTGGTGGAGTGGGATGCAAGTGTAGCTGGCGGGTATAAAGTTTCCTTCCAAAGGCATACCCGAGACCACTGTGTTTCATCTCATACTCAAGTGTTTATTTGACTCTAAAAATGGCATCCCAACACGAGCGGCTACTTAGACACAAAGAGGGTTAAAGCAACGACAAATGCCACGTGCACAATGTTCAAAGCAACACAACACAAATACATACGACAGGCTTTGGGCGTAAACGCTTTACAAACTCCAGTGTACTAGGTAACTAACGTAGCTAGCGTTAGCTACTGAAAAGCTAACCTTTAGCTGCTGGTGGCTACCGTTACAAACAAATCTTAAAATGTTAGCTAACCATCTATGAGCCAGAAAATCAATTTCAAAACACCACCGCTCATGTATTTAATTGTCTTCTTAAAATGTTTCTTCCCGGGTGAAAAGCAGAAATGCGTTCTTGGAGGTTAGTGATGCTCTCAAACAATCAAACCCTGATTTTATATACGAGCTGAGAGCGGACGGTGAAACGCCGGTGAAGTAACGTTACCGTAAAAGCTATGGAGTGATAGCACATTTAAATTGTACTCTCTATTAAGCTAGCTAGCTCACGACATCCATCCGGCTGAATTGCTGGGAGTAACGTTAGTAACTCAACAACGTTAATCATTTACTGGCCAGTTAACCAGCTAGTCACCTCTAAGTTAGTCGGTTTGAGATTGAAACGGTAACGTTTACATAAAAGCCATTTGGTCCAGCGAGTACCATTGGCCGCTAGCTGATGCTTTATTTTAACTGGATAGCCGAGAAGAACAATCCATAAGGCCCAATTAAACCACCATTTACACTGAATATGTTCTTCCAACGTTATTCGGAGCCCCATTTAGCGTTTGTATCGCTCCATAGACCCTCCATTTGATCCATCCGTGCCCCGTGAGAGGAATACCGTTATACAGTATCCCGAAAGTGGAACAGTGTGGTCGGGTACAGCCGGGCAGGACTTACCTTGCTTGCTCTCTATTTTTCCCGACATTTTCGTAGCCAGCAGCTGTGATCCCACTCGCAGTTCAACAAAACGTTAGCTACAGACGAGCCTCGCCGTGTGTCTACTCCGATTATTCCCTCATTTTCGATACACTGTTGTGTCCATGAGATGTTTCCGCCGGGGTTAATATCTTATATTTATAGGCTACACACATTGGTACGGTCAAAAACGGTCTCAGTCCGTCTCCGGGTAATTTTCACTGGATATACACACACCACCCCACACCACACACGTTAATGTCTTGAACCTAGACTCGGGCAGAGAGCGCTCATCCAGGAGAACAGCGCCCCCTTGCGTGAGGAATTAGCCACATCAATCTGTCAACAAGAGGATGGGCGTGTTTCAATTTCAATTCAAGTTAGTAACAAACCAGTGTTTGTCTGTTTCCAGGGCAAGATACAAGTGCGCTGCATTTGCGGGGACCATCAAGATTCACAGAGAGGTGGCATGTGTTGCACATGGAGTCATAAATTAACATAAATGCACGCATGCAACGGCACTCTGGAAATTCACCAATCATTAGATTTGAGCAATCTGTGAAGAATCTAGGTCCCATACACACAATGGTGAACGAAGAACTCAGAGACTCTAATTTACTTAAGTTAAATAGCAATACCACAGTCTGGAGAAAATTCTGTTAGAAATAAAAGTCCTGCATTCAAAGTGTTAAAATATACCCATTATGCAGAATTAACCATTTCAGTATCATGTACTGATTGGTTATACCCAGGGAACATATTAGATTGGAGTTATTGATGCATGAATGTATACACCACTTTAATTTTGCAGCTGGTAAAAAAAATGAGCTACTTTTATTTACTTTATGTTAATTTATCTGCCTATCTAGCTGTTATCATGGATGCAAATGCGTACACTGGTGCAATGAAAGCATCTCAAAGTAATTTGAGTGCTTACTGACATTTGATAAATATATAGATAAAAAAAACAACAAGATGAAACTGGTAGGATAGCTTGAATGGGAGGGTTGATCTCACCTTCTTGTATGGACATAATACCTTTGTTCAGCTTTGTTGTCCTTGTTTTAGCTGTATCTATTTCTGTGTAAGAAAGAGATCAACTAGAGTCAAATCCCTTGTATGTGAACACATACATGGCTTAATAAAAGTGATTCCTGATTATGATGTTTTTTTAATGCATGTTTTTTCTCTCTTGAAGGAACACATACTGATCTAAATGAGACTACATGATTAAATAGGGGACTAATTCAAACAGACGACTGAGTGTTGGATCACAATATCAAGACTCTGTCGGATTCTCACTGTAAGCAATTCTGTTTTCCAAGCCTTGTGTATTTCACTAAACTCTGGGTACTCATGTCAATCAATATATATCAATCAGCACATATAAAGGATGTACTGTATGAAGACATTAGTGATGAGTTTTTTCGACTCATATTGTCCTATGGTTGTTCAGCTAAAGGTACTCTTGGTGTTAATATTCCAAATTTTAAAAAATATTTTTTTTTTTTTTTGCACACACCAAGTTAGACTGTCTTTCCTCAGAAAATGTCTTGGCAGACTGTGTAGCTTCTTCCTGGCAATGTAATTGCTCCACTACATCATCTTGCTAAGAATATTGTTTTGGTCCATTCAGTTTTTCTTGAGCCAAGTCCAGGACCTTCATAGCTCTCCAGTGGCTTCCACAGGTTAGCTTCAAGGCTGGTCTACTTTTGTGCACATACATTCCTCTGTTAGGTCATGTTAAGGTTAATTCATTGCTTACACTGATAAGACAGCATTTCGGACATTTCAGATCTTAATCTTCAGCATGTGCAGGGTTTCCCTCAGGAAATTGTTTAGCCAAGGTGGTAAGATCTTCGATTGCATCTTGTCTTATAATCAGTTTAGTTAGTAGATGACGGGCTGAACAATAGCCAAATTAAATATATGTTATCACCTCTTTGAAATAGCACCTCTGCCCTTTTTCACATATATTTTATATTGTAACATAAACGTTTTATAAAAGTGTTTCAATTTTTGTGAGGTTAGCGGAAGTGGTCCTTGTTTCAGATAAGGTGGCCCCCCTCTGCTATAAAACACTGCCAGAAACCAATATTTTATGCATCGTCACTGATCATATTAGCAAGGGCAGCAGAACTCTGTGTATATTCTTTTCATTTTTCTACATCTAATTTTAACCTATCCACTGAAACAGCTCAGCAGTAAATAGTTAGATACATCTCCAATCTGTTTGCGCCTGCAGAATGACTTTGGGTGTGAAGTAATCACATTTTCTAACTAAGTGGTTAATTTATTTGTTTAGTTTGACTTTGTCATGTACAGCTTAAATGGAAGTACAGAGCCCCCTGTTGGGCATGCAGAAACCTTTGGGATCCAGCAGGGTTTTTTTTTATTTTTTGTCATATGTACCATACATAGTATACTACTCGTTCTTATGACAGGGAAGGGGGAAGTGGGATTACTCCTGATATAACCCTGATTTTAGTAAACAGCTGACTGATGGATTTTGCCTATTTAGTGTTGTACAATAACCCGGCCATTAGGAGCAACCATCAACATTATGTCTTTGGAATATCAAGACGAACCAAGCACGCCCTGTCATCTTTTTATGAATAATTGATCTGACTAAAATGATTTTAGATTTTCTGAGTGATCTGGGTCAGCTTGTATGCTTGCGATACACTCGTGAAAACAGAGGCATGCATTCAAAAACTGACATGAGCTCATTACATATTGTTAGAGGCTTCCTTCAAGCAATTGTGCAGCTTTCCTCGTCATCAGCTGCTTTTAATCAGTTATCAAACTGAGGTCTTGAGAGTTAAGGGTTCATATTTACTCTGGCTGTCATTATGCCTGAACTCTCTTGCTTGCACAGCAGAAACCACACCCATATAACAAGTGCAAAGTGCTTTCTGTATGCGTGTGTGCACTAGTGAGAATGTGTGGGCGTGTGTGGTGGAGGGGAAGGAGTGGAATACCTTCCCTGAGGCCATGATAAAGTCACACAGGGAAGACAATAAACTCCTAAGCCGTGGCAGACTTGTCAGGACAGGATAGGCCTTGCGCGCAATCCAAGTATGCCTGTTTTGCGTGTCTTAGCTTTCCTTGACAGACTACATTCAATCTATCTGTAGTGCAATATGTATCAATCTAGCAGTTGTCTAACTCAAAGTAAATTTACACAATTTGGTTTCAAAATGTTGGCTTTGCAAGGTGAAAATCTCTGTCAGTAAAGAGAATGGACTGTGAGCTGTCACAAGAAAGCGAGATGTAAAATAGTAGACGTCTGCCACATGTGACAGCATTCAGTTTGGCTGATGATTGACATCCAGTTGTCATGTCAAGTTTAATTTTGTCATTCAGGTCACACGGGTATCATGGTCATGCCATGCAGCTCTTTGCTGCTATCTATTGGGTAGATGGCACAGTGCAAACCAAACCTGCCATTATACTGTGTGCCACAGAGTGGTGCTCATGAACTGCTGATCATTCTTGTGTCCTGGAGCTCAGCTCTATGCACCCTGCAGGGGTTTATTTGTTGCAATGTATGGGTAGGCAGAGGGAGTGCTGATGAAATGTAATTTGAGAGGGATTAGTTTAATATAAAAGAATCTGGCATTACAATGATGAATTTGCTGTTTTCTTGATGATATTCACTAAAACACTAAAGCTGAGATGATGGCAGGAATTTAGATTAGACTATGACAAGGCCTACAAGGAAAGTCAATAACAAACACAAACTAAATCCTTAAATGATTAATAAGTTGTCATATACTTTATAATAACTTCATGCTGCTGTTTAAGTTAATTATACTAAATTCAAACAGATTAAAGAAACAGGCATCAATCAATCAAACCAAGCTCAAGTACTCAAGATCGAAATGTTTAATGAACGTGGGAAGGTTCACACTTGTTCACACTGGGATGTTTCACACTGGGCTTAGAGTTTGATCGGGTCTGCTGTGGGCTGGTTATGGTTCACGGTAGACAGGGCAAAGAAAAGAGAAGCAAGACAGTTTTGTTAGTCGAGAGTTGTCAGTGGGAGCTGAGAGAAGAACAGTGTTTGATCTCTGCGGTGGTGGGCGTATGATGCAGAGCTCAAACACAGTTTAAGGCTCTGTTAACCTTGGCCAGCGGTCAGGCCCCTCAGTCTGTCTCACATCTGGGAGTTGGGGAAAGAGGGAGCGGATCAGCAGGGCTTAAACGAAGGAATATGTTTAACGGAGAAGGAGGGGGAAAACACCTCCACAACAATCGGGGTCCTCTATCTTTGGGCCTTTGGTCAACATATAATAGAGGGATTTTTCAAGTGTGCTTTTCATGGTGGAATTAGGATGGACAGCTAGAGGTATCAATAAGGGGGTTAGACATAATTCAGTTTAGAGTCGTTGGACGAAGAGGACAAGATGTCTAGGTCATAACCTACTCAATACTGCATGAGAATAGAGCACTCTGTCACTGCCAGAAGCAAGCACACGAAGACACATTGTGACAAGGTCGGGAAAATTGGATGGGAGGTTGTCGTTGAAAGGAAGTATGGAAAAATAAGCAGAGCTGCACGCTCTTTCAGATACCCCCCATAAAATAAAAAGTGCATTTTGACACAAATCTTAAACAAATAAACCCACCACAAGTTTACTCACAGTGTCAAAGGTATATCACAGAAAAATGTATATAGGACAGGGCACACATACTGTAACTGTGTGCACTCATTTGTGGATGCATACACACTAACACGTAGGAATTATTTATGTGCTGAGACAGGCATTGTTGTGCTGCTCTTTGGAGCGCTACAGGGCGGCAGCCGTGGCTTTTGGAAAGCACACCTGCTTGCCTTTCAAGATTGCTCCATCCTATCACCATGACAGTGAAGGTCTCACTCCCTAAAACTCCCCTCTCTCTTTAGCTTTCTCCCTCCTCTCTATTTCAAACGGCAGGGTCAATCGGCCTTTGTGGTGAGACCCTCCGCTCCACTGTGCCGGCCCTTCCAGTGTTCCTGATTGACATTTAACTCCGAGGCCAGGGTAAAGAGGGCCAAAGAGCATGAAATGAGACTAGCCGCAGGGGTGCACAGTGAGATTTGACCACTCCCTATCTCACACCTCCACCTCCATTAGCCACTGGAGCCCCTGGGGTCTGCAGGCGCCCTCAGCCAGAGAGGTGAGCTCACGGCTCTTGGTGTAAAAGCATAAAGACCACGAGAGTCTATAGGCCAGCCCTGTGATGTAGTGACACAGAGAACAATTACACTTTTTTAGATTCATTTTAGCAGTAGGCATCAGCTTCCTTTCCACCTTCTACTTTCCAGTTTAGAGGACTAAATGTCAGTGTTCATCCTTTCCTTTATTCTGCCCAGCAGGTCTGAGGGATTTAATTTGTGTGTGAGTGTACTGCTTTGGTGACACTAAAAAAATTTTCTACGGCACACATCTTGACTAATATTACTCTTGTGTTTATCCTTCTTTAGGCTCTTCCCTGTATGTTCTTCATGCTTAAGATTTAGTGTTTTAGTAACATTAAAATTTTTATCACACATTTTTTTTGTGTTTTTTAAATCCCACTCTATAAAATCTGCCCTCTGGGTGACTGCCTCTTCACACAACTCATCGCAATAATTCGGTGTGTAATATTGGTCAGTTGTACTGGTAGGTGTTATCAGTGGATATGGCAGTTGACCAGGATGCATCACTGTCTATTCACACTAGTCCAGCCCAGCTTTGACAAGAGCATGTTATTTTGAACTAGGTTTGGAGTGAGACAGTCTGGTCCGTGGGTGTCACACTTAAGTTCATGCCAGCTCCTAGGTGAGGGGGTTACTGGCCTGAAAAGTCCTGCAACATGGCTCGAATGCCTAGCCATCCAACTTACCATCCACGCAAGGGCCATTTAACAGGATCAGTGATTAAGGCTGTGAGTAATTGAATTAGGATTGTGAAGCCCAAAGCTAAAGCTGCCTAAGAGGGTTTTGGTTAGGGTTGTATTCACAAGTGACAAAATTATATACAAAGATGTCAGTATGCATGCTAAATTTTATTGTATCGCATTTTATTATATTGTATTGTTGAAAGATCCGCTCACATCATTTTTGATGCTGGTTAGACAGATCCATGAGTATTAAATACGTATTAAAAATACACTACCAACACAGTGTACTATAAAGTTTAGCACATAGTGAATGTATTAGTATATAGTGTGGAAGTGGGACACAATTTAAGTCAGGTCTAATAACTCGCACTGCTTTGAAAAAATACAATTTGACAAGCCATGATTAATGTAGAACTGCACTACTTACCTACACAAACACACACACACACACACCTATTGTTTGCAGTAAACCACACCGGCAATCACAGAATTACTTAGACACAAGTTTTGTTTCTCAGGACGAAAAATGAGTGCCGTCCTTTCTCACTTTGTTCCAGGCTAATAATAATGGTGGGGAAGGGATGGATCCTATACCAGCACACAGTCTGCAGAAGGCAGGGAAAGCCCTGGACATGTTGCCAGTCTATCACAGAGCTAACACAGATTGACAGATAAACATACACACACACACGCATACACATACACATACACACTCCCATTCGTTCCTGTGGGAAATTTAGAATCTCTAATCCACCTGATTGTATGTCTGTGGGCTGTGGGAAGAAGCCAGGGTATCTAGAAGAAAGAAACCCATATGTACAGAGGGAGAACAGACAGCATGCACCAGCAGCTGTGGATCAAACCTGGGATCTTGTCCCAAGGACCAATCCCTGCGATGAGAAAGTGTCACGCTCTGTCATTGATTCCTAGAGGTTAAATCACCTGTTCACTTGACCTCCTTTAACCTCTAGCCCCCACCTGAGTTTTAATATATAATTTATTTGCCTATTTTAATACAGTTATGCCTGTCAACCATTAAGGAAATGTTGAGACAAGATATTTTTAGAAAAGTAGAAAAGTTGGATGATAGTGTGGCTTGTTTTTACACAGGACACCCAAATGTTTACAACATAATTACAAAATGGAAAAATTGTTTTTTTCAAGAGCTCCTACTGTGTTTTAATTTTTACATTCCATAATCACTTTCCATATTTTTCTAATTGGCACAGAAGTATATTTCTGTATTGTTTATTTACTATTTGTGATTTATTACGTTGCACCAGTAGCCAGCACTTTCATTCATATTCATACCATGATTTGTACTACTATTATCTATCTAGTTTCTACTTCATTCTATTAAGTATTAAGCGATATGGCAAAAACTGCTGTCACTCAGAATGTGACAAAAACTTGCTGTGTGTGAATCACTTCACAAACCTGAGGTAAAACATTCAAAACAATTATAAAATATTTTTTTCAACAAAATTGTAAAAATAAGTAGGCACAATAGAAGAATGAAGTGCTAATTTGTTCATAATTCAAATGAATTAAATCAAACATTTACTGAACATTAGTTATATTGTTACTAAGGATAATTATATTGCAATAATTATCATTATTGTTTTATTGCCCAGCCCTAGTTGTGAATACCGCTCTCTGGTGTGCTGTCTCTGGGACCTTCTCGCTCTTTCTGCCTGTTAGCTTAGCAGCAGCAACTGTAGCAACAGTTTGCTAACCTTCAACTTTGCTAATATTAGTTACATTACTTGCTGTGTCGTCACTCTGTATCATAGTATTTGTCATGGAACAGGATCTTCATAATAGGTTACACCACCTATAACTGTATCAGCTTTAAAAAGTGAATGTGTCAGATTGTATTGGTGTTGAATTGTATTGCGTTATACTGACAGGTGTTTCTATTATTTTGGGCCACACCATTTATATCAATGATGTTCAAAACATGTATTTATAATGGTTTAAGAGATGTTTAAACTTTAACCACAGTTAACACATCAGTATATTTTAAAACCCAAATTCAATAGATAAAACCTTTGAAATATACAATGTCAACAAGTGTTAAAAAGGCCATCTGGGAAGTACAGAAGTAGATGTTATGCTTTAAAGATAATTATTATTATTTACATATTATTTGTATTCTGTTTATGGTTTCAGAAACCACAAATCTCATCAATGCCAATAGATAAGACTGTATGCACCTTAAGGAGAAAATAAAGGAAATGCTCATTGCAACAAAGCCTGGTTATTGGAGCCGCTCTCTGTAAAGGCAAACCTAGAGTCCTTGACCCAACTCTCCACAGCGATTCGAATTATCCACCACACAACACATGCACTATTTTTCAACAAGTGTCCTTCAAACTACATGAAAAGGAGTCGCTTCATGCAAAATTGTGAATACTATCATGACACTAGGGTTCCTCAAAAGACTATGCAACCCTACCCCATACACATACACACATCTAGACATACGCTACATAAACATGCTGTATAGTGACTCTGTGATGTAAGAATGTGTGAGGCTTTGCAAAAGGAGGACATAGAAGTGGGGGCAAAAAAGAGAACACCTTCCTCATTATCTCTCTCACAGTCAGTCAGCAAACACTAAACACTTAGGCGAAGAGAAAAAAGGCAGCTATAACAGACAAGAAAAAGAGAAGCAGCAGTTCTGGCAGAGCTGTGTTGACAACTTTCCAGGAGGTGATTTAGCGAAGGAAGCTCTATCTGTTGAGTTCCAATGACAGCCATTGGGGTGTTCGGGCTGCTTTAGCTCTGATGTGCTACAATCAACTTTTTTTATGTAGACTGGGTAACCTAGTTTGCTCTGCACACTAACGGATATTAGTGTCTGTTTAATTGGCAAAAAACAAATCCTGCAATGAAACATCCCGCTCTACTGCTGCAAAGCACACAATTGGCTGATGTACACAAGAACACACCAAACCACGTAGACACATCCTCTATCCCTTTCCGTCTTCCTTCTCTCTCCCACTCAGTCTCAGTCTCTCTGAAGTATAAATCAGTAGTGTGAGCGTTGCCTTTAAAAGAAGCCAGGTACCACGCGAAAGCAGAAAAGACTGAGACAGGCCTTCAAAGACAGAAATGTTTGGACAGCTTGTGAGAGTAAAAACGCTTGCTCCAGGGAATGGGTCACTGCCCTTTTCTGGTATGTTCATGGCATGAATGAGGGGACATGTACAAGCAGAAAGGCTGTATATGGATGTGGAGTGCCGGTGTGTCATGTATAATGTATATGTGTAGAGAGGTCACTACAGTGTGACGCTGTCTGTCATACACTGTCCCTTATGGCTCATCTATCATAGACCAGCATCCGTTAGTCTGCTGCTTGTGCATTTTCTCACACTTCTTGTCCTGTGTGATATGGACACTATAAGCCCAAGGAAAAGAAATGTTTTAAAGGTTATACATACTGCATGTGTGTGTGTTCCCCTGAGTTCCACTAAGTGAAGGAGATCCACAGCCTGATCACAGATCACCTGTGTTCACAGTACTGTTTGACTTGGTTGTGCAATGTTATTGTTAAACAACTATAAAAGCACACAGACAGGTCGCCTTCTCATCACCTGCTGTGGTCTGTTGAGGTCATTCACAGATGTAGTGAATGAACATGTGTGTTTAAGCCCATGTGTGCCTGCAGGTGTGTTTGTAGACTATAAAAGCGGGTACAGGAAGTGTATTGTTAAACCTGCCATTTTCATCCTCAGCTCAGTCAAGTTCCCACTTAGCATCTAGTCTGAGGCTGAGGGAACTAGGATCTACAAAGCAGGTCCCTGTGAAAAGCAGACAGGATACACAACCATTGCATTAAAGGGGAAGTCCAATCATTGTACAAATCAAATTGAGTTAATTAGTTATCAGCCTGTGGAAACAATTGAATAATGTCTCTGGAGGAGCTATGTCAGGTCTGAGAAAATAACTTACCTATCTTTTCTCGTGTCTCAGGGGGAAACATTTTTAGGCAGGGAGGGTCTAATAAACGTAATAAACTAAGGTGTCTACTTTCATTATGGTGTGTAATACGGATCCCGTATTTTTGGAGCTTGACCCATAGTGGGGACT
>JAPMOB010221338.1:0-21248 GCA_029875015.1 Lepomis gibbosus | reverse complement strand
CAGCAACAGATGGCCTTTTTAACACAAACGGGCAGGCAGCCTAAAGAGACTGTGCAGGTTCGAAAATTTAAATATAAATTGTACAAATTGATTTTTTTCGAAGCTTCGAATATTCGATGTTCATTACTACCGAAGCTTCGAAGCTCAAAAAATGGTATTCGGACCAGCCCTATAAATCTCACCATTGCCAGTGATGACCGTGACCTGAGGGCAGCATCAGACTTCTCAAAGTCAAATTCAGATTTATTTATAAAAACACATTTGAACGTGACCAATGACTGTACACGCCGATACAAATATAAACTTACAGGTACATAAAAGACTCTCTGGACTGACAGAGAGATGGTAATTGGGGAAAGCAAATAAATGAGCAGTGTGGTCTTCTGCTTTAACAGAAATATGGTGCACTTGAGAATCCCATCGAACCCCAGTTGAGCTCCTCAGAGGAAAACTGTGACGGCATGCAATTTAATTGGGCATTTTAAAAACCTGATCTCCATTTGCTCTGGAAGAACAGCTAACTCTTTGTGGTTTGAGCCATAAAAACAATCAACAACCTAAATCTTACCCCAACCCCAGTTGAAGATCCAAGTCAACCCTGAAGCTTGTAAAAGCCTGAAACCCTTCTACCAGACAAATCAGCTAAATGTGGTAGATACAGTTTCCACGCATTTATTGCTATGCATCATTCTTACAGTTACTGGTCCATAAATACAATCTCTTGGGAACACAACAAGCACTTGTGTCATGTGATACAAAGAAAAAAACAAGCAACCAACAGACCTACCTATCATAACGGTATGTCTGTCACCAGGTCTTTAGGTCTACTAGGCCACTTCACTGCTAACAATTATTCTTGTCAGATTGCTTAACAAGAATAACTAATTTTTTAAAAAATCTAGAAAAGAGAGCCAGATGTAAACAAAAACCTACAGCAGAGAGGATTAGGAATGAAGGGAAGCGGAGTGGGAGTGGTCGGTTTATGTAAGAGCAGAGAAAATGTGGCTTTGACTTTGAACTGTTCCTGGTCTTGTTGTCCCGTGGCAGCTTATTAGCATAAGTGCATTTCATCATTTTGCTTATTCATGAATACTGAAGTGCATCCGCATATGGCTTACTTTCAGACGACGCCGCAGGAGAAGAGCAGATGATATGGTGCAGGCCGATGGGAAGCTTTTGACAGGGACGATAATGATGCTGATGCTCCGTTCTGTACTTTTGTTTGTTTGGTGGTTTTGAAGTTAATTTTGGTTGCCATTTCTACATATTATGGCTTGTCCATCTTGATGGTTTCATCTTTTGTGCAAAAGACCAAAAAATAAACTGAAGGGAAAATGATAATTATAAACAGATAAAAACTTACAAGACAATTTTTCAATTAAAACCTAAATTGACCCTACAATAAATATCATGACATTTAAAATACCCCACGAGTAACAGATCCCATTTATTAAAGTAACTGCATTTGTTAAAAGATACACGCTTAATGGGTTTTACTTCTTGAAATCTTTTCTGTGAAACCTATGAATTGGTCAAACAACAAAAAATAAATCTTGATAGTTGCCTGGTTTATATGCTCTCTCTCTGCATGCTGCTATCTTTGGCCAAAGATGGTGTTGTGGAAAAAGAAACACTACACTGTGTTCTTTCTGCTGTTATTAAAAACCAACAGAGGGACAAGTCTTTCACTACATAAACAGTCTAAGGGTTGGCCTCATGTCAATTTTACGGATGTAGCTTACGTAGCTTGGTGGTTGTCAAGCTTTAATGATCAGGCAGCTGGAGCATTGTACAAGGTTACAACCTCACAGTTAAACTTCATGTTATTGTTTTTAGATTAGGACTTGTGTAGCTTCTTATGTCAGGTCATGTCTACATCGCTGAACCCCCAAGAATTTAGGGTTTAGGGTTAAGTATTACCCCTATAATTGAGTACTGTTTATTAGACTACTACTGTAGTTTTATTTGTAGAAAATATGAGAATAAAACTAACATAAAAATCGCAATGCTATGTTTTCCTCAAACTGTGCAACCCCAACACTAGTCTACTGTGTATATCATCTAATAACTGCAGGGTTGGTGGTTTGACCTCAGCTGCCCCAGACAATCCCTTGAGCAAGACACTGAATCCTAAATTGCTCCCGATAGTTACACCAGTACCACAAAAGCTCTGCATTTATGTAGTCCAACGAGCTAAACAATATGGAAATGATGACAGAAGTGCTCCACTGTGTCCATGTGTGCATGTGATTATGATGTAATGTGTGTGAATGTGGTAGCAAGAGAGTGAATCTTTCTTATGTTCCTGTTTTTTTTCTGTGCCGGTGCATGCATAAAATAAGACTTTCACCGTTTCATATTGTAGACAGAAAAGTGCCTTTGGTGTACCTGTACAGTGTTACTATGACAACCAATGTTGTCCACTGTGGTCATTTGTTAAATTACAAATTGGACACCCAAGCATAAAGTAATTTTAAAAGATATCATATAGCTACAGTCTCTATCAGGGGAATTATGATTCACAGCCACAAAAAAGGTGTTCCAGGATCAGTGGACAACGTCTGTGAGCCTAAAGTGCCACTGAGGGACTGTAATCATCATCAGTCCTCTGCTGACTGCTAATTATAGTGTAGGCATATACATGTGCCTACACTATCTAGTGTTACATAAAAAGGCAGAGAAATGCAGGTACAGGTAGGGAAAGTGACACTTCATTTTGAACTTGGTCCACCTTTATCTTGATGTGTTTGGGACAAAAGAAAAAAGCTATCTTACCAGAGTGCAACTCATTTGTATAAAAATCAAATTAACTGATTTAATTACAGAGACCATGGCCAGAATAAGGAGCTTCTATCTCACACCAGTAGAGTTGCCAGCTCTAAATTGAAATCATTTCCCATGGATACTGTTGCTTCCCTGTCTTGTAAAGCAAGCACAAATCTCCCAAGCTTGAAGTTCACTGAAATATTTTAGTCTTGAAGATATCCACTGAGAATCTACTGGGGCCGGCAGCAAAAGCTATGATGAACAGTTGGGATGATGACAACAGGCAACTTAATTCACTCCCTTTCAAATATCTTGATAAACTACTAAACTAAACAAAGTGTACTCTTTAAATGAATCATGTCTTTTTCTCTCCTTTAACATTTTTAGAAAGTTTTTCCTTGTTGTATTTACTAATGAAGATAAACATGTTGAAAGTAATTTCTTTACTATCCTTTCACTCTGTCCATTGTTTGCCTTCACCAGCAAGCAATCATGAAGGATTATTCTCCAGAACTCTGTGGCTAACAAAGTAAAATGCAGAGCAGAGGCTGACTTCCCTGCCACATATTTTTCTCTGTCTGCAGTTTGTTGATCCTGATGGACCACCCAGTGACAAAACGCAAAATGTGAGTTTGTCCAGTGGTGTACATGATGCTTTCCTTTTGCAAAGCTCAGAGTTTCCCCTTTGGCTTTAGTGACGAGGATAAACAGAAATATATTGGAACAAAGCTGCATACTGAAACCATAACCAGTAAGGTTGGGTGATCTTCTCTATTTTCATATCATCTAATCATGGCTATTTGAGATCACCAAGTGGCGATCTGATGTTACGTTGCAGCATGCCAATGAAATGCCAGCATTTCATACCAGTCTGTTTTTCTGTTAGTCCTTAGTGAAGAGGATAAATATGTTGAAAGTGATTTCTCGAGTCTGTCTTTACCAATTCTTTCACAATCTTCCATCAATATACATTTTAAAAACCTGATCTCCATTTGCTGCGGAAGAACAGCTAACTCTTCGTGGTTTGAGCCATAAAAACAATCCAGAAATCCCCCCCCATTTCTAACCCAGTGGCTCACAAAGTGGCTCATACACACACATACACACACTTTATTAGGGCTTAACGATTTGGGGGAAAAAACCTAATTGCGATTTTTCTGCCAGATATTGCGATTATGATTTGATTTGCGATTTTTTTTTTAATTGAAATTTTGCTAAAGTTCAATATTCACTGCTAGTCTATTTTTGACTGAAGCCACGTCAAGCAGCACAGAGCAGATGAACCAAGCAGGAAGTCAGAAACATAATGGCATAGAGAATCTGGTCAATTTTCAAAATAAAACACCCTTTACAGATTTCCCATGGTACACATGTGAATCCCCTGTGAACAATTGTATCCTGGAGAAGAAATTCCTTGTATATACAGACTACTCAAGATACACAAAGAAGGAACCCCACTCAGGCCCATTATCAGCAGCAAAAACTCCTACACCTCCTACAACATTGCCAAACACATATGTACCATCCTAGCCCCCTTGGTGGGCAACATGCCTCACCATATCCAAAACTCCATAGACTTTGTGAACAAAGTCAGAGGACAAAAACAGGATCCAGATGAAACCATTGTGTCCTATGATGTTACTTCACATGCATCCCCACAATGGAGGCAATAGAAACATTAAGGCTGCTGCTACAAGACAAAAACCTGGACAACAGAACGAGCCTCAGCCCCAGATCTGCAAACTACTGGACCTCTGCTTAAACACCTATTTCCAGTACAACGGGGGATTCTACAGACAGAAGCAAGGCTGTGCCATGGGCTAACCAGTATCCTCTGTTCTGGCCAACATTTACATGGAAGACATGGAGAGCAAAGCCCTCAACTCCTTCAGAGGAACAGCACTGACCCAATAATACAGGTATGTGAACGACACGTGGGTCAAAATTAAAATCCAGGAAGTACAAGCCTTTAAAGAAGACATCAACTCTGTGGACAGTAACATCAAGTTCACACAAGATGATGTCAACAACAACAGTTTGGCTTTCCTGGACTGTACCGTACACGTAGAAGTGGGTTTACAGGAAACCCACACACACACCAATACCTACTTTTTGATTCCCACCACCCACTGGAGCACTAGCAAAGCCTGTGGATATCCTAAATGGACTTTTGTGAAAACAGCCACAAGATCCACAAGACACACGTGTCTGGAGTATCCGAGAAACTCAGGAGGATTTTCAACAAACACCACATCCCTGTGTTTTTTAAACTCTAGAACACACTAATGCAGTTCCTACACCCTAAAGACTGCATACCCAAACTCAAGAAAAGCAATGTAGCGTATGCCGTCCAATACAGAAAGGAATGCACAGACCTGTATATGGGAGAAACAAAACAACCACTACACAAATGCATGGCTCAACACAGAAGAGTCAAGACAGTTTACTAACATCTGAAGGATAAAGGACACTCGTTTGAGGACCACCAGGTGCACTTTTCAGACAGAGCGGATGGTTTGAAAGGCGTGTCAAGGAAGCCATCTACACCTGGGTTTAGAAGCCGTCGCTTAACAGAGGAGGGGGTCTTCAAAACCAATTATAATGCTATTCTTTCATCACTTCCCAGGAAACTAAACAAACGTTCATTTTTGGCCTCAGGTGAAGATGCCAACGATGGTCGTTCAGACTTGGCCTCAGGTGGCTCTAACAACCATAACAACTGTCGTTACAACATCCAGGAGCATTAACGAATCAGCGATATTGATCATCTTGGACAACGACCCCACAGGGGTTAAATACCTGAGTTTCCCTACCAGTCAGTCCGAATTGACAAAGTCTCTCAGATGAGGGACAAAATGTCTTGGGTATCTTAAGTCAAGTCCATCTGCCCTTGATTTTAACCTTCCTTAGATAACCATGTCTTGGATGACTGTGAACCTTCAGGTATCTTCATAAAAACATGCTCTATCAAACAGCCTATTTTGTCATTTTTCTGGGGAAGACATGCTGTTTACGCTTCAGTAAAAGGCCCTCTGACAAACATTAAACAATAAACCATTCAATAAATAAACTATAAACATCACAGGCTGCATTCAAGATGTGGCCTTTTAAAATGGGAGAAAAACATAGTAGGTAAAATATTCCGAGTGAAGGTGTGGGTAAACATGATTCAAGCCTGCTGTTTTCCACAGGTAGGAGTTACGTGGCAGTGGTCGTATACACCAACAAAAATAAAATAAAATAAAAAATTACATCTGCAAACCGTTTCACTTGAAAATTAGGGCAGTGAGGGTGGTCAGCATTATCCTCCTGTAAGATCCTGGCAGACTGTTGCTCCTTAAAGGCCACACTAACCATCTGTATCAGTGCAAGCTGTTCAGCCATTTGTTTAATGATTAACCGATCCGGTGCCATGCTTTATCAATTCAAGCAGCGCGAATAAGCGGTGAAGAAGAGAGAAAAGCCATACTATGTAAATGAGAGGTAGCATACATAATTAAATGCATGCACCCACACACACACACCCACACACACACCATAGACAGCAGCAAGGAGAAGCAGAAATACGCCCTGCTATTCTACCAACGTGAAAACAAAATCTCATCAGCAATCCTCACAAAGTTCTCTGAGGACAGACAGAAAAAGAGTCTGAGTTTTTGAACTTGATTTCTGACTCTTAATTTCATTCTGTTAGGAGAAATATAAATAAATAGAGAAAAGCTGGCTGAAGTTAGGTTGCGCTCTATCCCCAAAACTTTTTTTTTTCCCCCCCACGGGTGCTGACTCCTATTTCCCATTATCTCAAGAGTAAAAGGTCACATTTCTGCACATTTCTGCACATTCCTGACGTTGCTAAAGATGCAGGTTTTTAGTACTCACTGCTTCACTGACAGCTACAGTGTATCAGCTTTTAGAGCAGCAGCACATGACAGCACATCTTTTTCAGAGAGTTCCAGAAAAAAAGATATTTTTTCCCATTTCAATTAAGCACAGAGCTACAGTCGAGATGACCTCGGAGTCAGCTCGGTGTCAGCTGCAAGCTGCAAATCCACTGCCAAAAATGAATGTCTGTCCAAATATCACTTAAGAGTGTAAATTAAAAAACTGAGCTTTTGGGATATTGCCCTCTGGTTATATACCTGTGATGTTATAAAACACAGACACAGAAGTCAGGTGTCCCTTGCAGGTAAAGGGCCCTAGTAGTTATAGCATACACTGACTGCTAAACGACTAGCACTTTCCAAATTAGAAGCAGATTTTGGGTACATTTAAAAAAGGTTGTAAAAGAAGTGCCATAATCTTTCAAAACTAAAAATGCATTGGACTCGTATTAGAGAACAAGAGCTGTTAACTGTTTGTGTACCAAATAAAGTCACTAGACACTAAAGGACAACAATTGTTGCTAGGGACAATTCAGAAGTCGCAGAATATTAGTAGGACCATGTCCTTACTAAGTTCTATGCCTCTGGAGGTAACTCACCGTGACAAAGACCAAGTGTGGTCAAAATATCAGTATAAGAGTGTGCACCTTCTGTTCTATTCGGGACACTCATGATCAGTGCGTTACTGTAATAATATTACTTTTCCCAGTAACTAGCAGTGTAATGTATTACTTTTCCAAAGCAGTAATATTACTACAGTTACCAAGTAACTCTGAGTTACTGAACGCACCATCCTTGACATGAAGGTGCGACTGCTCTGCAGGTCAGAAGCAGTGAAAGTAATATAGTAACTAACAAGTAATGTAACTAGTTACTTTCATCATCTAGTAATAAGTAAAGCAATATTATTACTTTGAGTAATAAGTAACTAGTAAGTTGTTACTGAGTAACTTTCCCAACACTGCTTGTAATTGAACCCTACGTGATGATCATGGAGACTCTAATCATCTACAGCCTTTCCCTTCTAAAGAAACATTTAAAAATAGCATGATATCAAGTAACATCCACTACACAAGCCTGCACACAAGCAGTGAAGCTCTACTTTTCTCGTTTTGGAATAATACAATTCTCCAACATTACTAGTACAAAACAAAGCACATACATTAGGTACATGTCTATGTACCTAATGTCCTTGTCATTCATTAAGTACGGTGACAAAGCAGACCGATTTGAAGTGACTGCAAGAGTATATATTTTTTATACGAGCCAAGATATTCGAGTTGCTAATAATAGAACTCTTTAAACAAACTGATCTATGCTCAAAAACATCACAAATATAGATCCAAAGCAGGAGATTAAATAGAAGCACAGAAATAGAAACTCTGAAACTCTCTCACTGAGCTGCTTGAAGAAGTGACTTCCTGGACAAGAAACGAGCCGAGACGTAATATTCACACTTTTGTACGGATTAAACAAACAACATTATGACGCTAGCTTCATGGCTCTAGCTTCATGTTTAGCATCCAGATATGAGAGTAGTGTCAATCTTCTCATCTAAATCTCAATCTCAAAACAGGTCCTCACAAGAATACACACATGCAAGTCTGCATTGGCCCAGTCTGCCTTAAGTGAAAAATAATTGCTAGTGTTGTAACAATATGTAGAATACAGAACATAAGGATTATGGTTATGGTGTCATTTATTTATTCTCATTAACAATAATCTAGTATTTTAGTGCATTAGCTGTAAGAATTATGATCAATGAGCGACTGTTGCCTGTTTAAATATTATTAAAAAAAGATGACGTTTTCCCTGCTGTCCCAAAAACACACCAAACAGTCACTACAAAACCACGGTACACTGGTGTTTGGTAATTACCTGTGTAGAAAACGACAGAAAATGTGTGATTACAGTTATATGTTTGGAATGCCATGACTTTGAAAGCACCAAACAATGATTCACCATAATGACCTGCTCATACTGTCACCCTTCAGCACCAGGGAAGACAGCCGCGTGCCATAGCAGTGATAATGAGGGCAGAAACAGACAAAGCATCTGCACGTTGTACAGCTACCAATAAACCTAATGAAGTAAGATTTCAAAGAGATTTTCACCAGGCTTTGTCAGGCAAACAATAAAGTCTTTTTGATCCAGATGCTGTAAAAGTTTTGGGATATGCATGCTCTCTGCTCTGTTTGTTTATGGAAATGATAATGACCAGTTCTCCTAGAAAAGGCTGCAAAGACTTTCTTCCATCACTGCAGATAAACGACCTTCTTTCTATTTTTACCTCTTATTGCCTGTGGTACTTCTTGAGAAAAGATTGTTCTGTTTTCTTTAGTCAAAAACGCACTCGTGCTGTATCATGCTGTATCCGAACACCACTGTCTCATTTTCATTGCCGCAGGAAAACAGCATTTGTTTTAAAGTCTCTCCCTTGCTTGGTACATCCCGATTGTACTTTTACCTCTACGGTTAGCTGAAATGCCGATATGAAACTGAATTCTCAGATGGAGATTCAGGTAAAACAACCAAAAGTCTACTCATTCCAGGGTAAAACACCAAATTATGGTCTACCACACAACAGCACTTCCAGTTTTTGCTAAGACTGTCAATTAGCACACATCCAAAGACATCCTGCAGCAGTGTGTTTTCAGCTCTTGCACTCCCTTTTGCTATTGCCTTTAATATACTGTATTTTAACCTCTTTCTATACTTGTTCTGCTGTAAATCGCTGCAGTTGACAGCATCAGTGAAACAGGGCTGAGAATGCCTCCTAGGGGAAGGTTTTTCCAAACAGCTGTGTCAGATTCTGCAGTTATAGGGATCTTGCATGTGGGAACAACAATAGATAGAAGACAGCAAAAGACTGAAAGGGTCACTGCTTCTAGTTCACCGCTGTGACACTTAAAGCGTGGCTGTTGTTGTTTTTTTTCTCTGCCACCGAAACCCTCATCTGCAATTTCCCCTCAGGACACAATAGGCATGAAATAGATTAGCCATTAACAGCAAAAAAAAAAAGGACAAAGGATTAGCCCATCAATACACAATCTCACTTTAAATCACCTTTGTACTTTAGTTTACTTGAGTTGAAATGTGATGCATAACGGAGGGGAAATGTGGGGTTGCCAACAGGGTTTAAACACCTTGCAAGTCACGTTCTCATATAACACTGAGACAAGGGAAGAAAGCCAGTGCATCTACTCGGTTAGTAGTTACAACGTCTTTTAAACGGAAGCTACTCGCATCTTACCAGAGTATAAAAGCACCCATTTTGTCCAGTTGTCTTGTTGGCTAAATCAATCAACCAACCAATCTCCTTATGGTCAGTAAAGTGCCAAAAATAAAGTGTTCAAACCTAAACTGTCTTTCAAAACAGCCGTGACTGAACACTCTGTCCAGACCGATTTAGACTCCTCAGCTTGTGTTTTTCCTTCAGTCTCTCTTTAGCTTCCTTTGATACAAAACGTCAGACTGGCACGGCCATGTTGGGAAGCACAAGTGTGCTGCGTTAATGCCCCAAAAGATGCTTTAAAGGTTTTGCCCAGTCATAGGTTAGCAACTGTAACTAGGCACAGTTTTGACTTTCTCAACATACTAAAGTGGCGAACATGGGATAGTAAAGGGGAGCTTGAAGGGTTGTGTTTTTTATTTTAACTCTCTAAAACAAAAAATAAAGAGCAAAAGTGTAGAAAATGGATTAAACAGTGTTTTGAAATGCTCTATTGGAAGCTGCAAATGTAAGCCTGGCTAACTAGCTTCCTGCATTGCTTCCAAGGCAATCAGCATTAGCTAACTACGTATTGTGGGTACAGGTTACGTTAAGGAAAATAATAAAAGAATGTTTATGTAGCACATTCACTTTATAGTATTTCCCCACTGTGTGGGAGCTTGGACACGGTGTAATCACAGTGAAGCCAGAACTATGCTGCTCCGGGTTGTTGTGTGGGTGCTTCTTTTATACTTGTGTGGACTAGCATCCGATTACAAGGATGCATTGAATTAAGTCTGGCAAGTCACAGCAGAGTAGGGCAGGACTTGACACAAAATGGGTGGGGAAAAATTATGCTTAAACAAACCACTCAAATTGACATCAAGGTGCACGTGTTGTTGAGATTGGGGAGGTGTGTGTTCTCTATGTAGGTTTGCAAAAGCGCATAATTCCAGCATGGAGGATAATGTTAGAAGCTCTGCCATGCTCTGAATTGTTTTGGTGGAAGGTTACACTCCAAGAAAAACAACTGAAAGCTTAGTCACTGGTCAGTAATGGGAAATTTCTGTTACCTTGAGCTGCAACTTGGGGCCGACAAAGCATTAAGTTGGCTAGAGCAGCAAAACCTCCAAAAACCTTCATTTTGCACGTTGTGCTCCTCTGTGTGGGTGTGTGTGTGTGTGTGCTTACCCTGAAGTCGATGCCCACCGTGGAGATGAAGCTCCCGGCTAGAAAGGCACCATCTTTGAAGCGAACCAGCAGACAGGTCTTCCCAACACCTGAATCCCCCACCAGCATCACCTGAGACACAGACAGACAGAAGGAGAACGGGCTCAGGCTGTAAAAGTCAAGGGCTTCTGTGTGTGCTCTGCTGAAAATTTATCTGCAAACACACAGGAGTTTAGGCAATGCAACACATCGACACACACACACACGCAGACTTACCCTCGGCAAACTCCCATCTACAGACGAAACAGAGCGTTATACTCTCTCCAGAGGGAGAGAGCAGATTGTAGAGACCAATGGGACAGACAGAGAGAGAGAAAGCGAGAGAGAGAGAGAGAGGTGGGAGCCAGGGTTTCACTTTTCCCCTCCATCAGGCAACACAAAACTCTGTTTACTCTTGTACAAATTGATATGTTTGTGTGCACTGTTCTGCATGTGTTAACGCTTTTCTAATTTAATTCTCCTACAGTCTAAAGGCAGCAAAATACTCTGATATGGAAGTTCATTGTGTTTGATTTGCTTGAGCAGAGGGGATATTAGTGACACTGAACTGTTACAACTACGTGAATTATCCAAAATCAATGTTGAGCACAGAGCAGGGTTTTGGCAGGCCTGTCGGAGGAACAGCTGTTCATCAGGGAAACGAATACCAGCTGCCACTGGCGAGAATGCAGATCATCATGTGTCTTTATCGTCTCCATTCCACACTTTCTTGGGTTTATTGTATGTATCAGTGCTATACAGACAGTAGGGCTTAAACTAATAATTACTTTTATTATCAATTCATCAGTTTCTTCTTTTTTAAATTACTTAATAGTTTAATGAACAACAAGTTTTTGTTTTAAAGTTAAAAAAATGTAAGACCAATGTGACATCTTCAGATGTACTGTTTTGTTGAAACAACAGTCCAAAACCCTAAGACATTCAGTTTAAAATGATATGGAACACAGAAAGGACACAGCAGCAAGGCACATTTAAGAAGCTGAGACCAGAAACCACTGCTGCTAAACAAAAAGCATCCTCCTGTGCTGTTGGTGACTTACCTCATACATAATAGAAAGCCCTTCCAACCATCTTCTTCATGTTATTACACTGGGTTATGGCTGTGGTGTGCACCACTTAATATTCATGTTGGCCAATATAATGTAGTTCCAAAACTTTACTTGCAGGGACCTAACACACTGAGGATTTTATACATGCGACAGGAGATTTGGGATTTAACAGGAAGAAAATTAAACAGCTGGGGACAAATTTAGCTATTTACCAAAACAATCTACCTTATTATGCATTTTGGGACAATAACTCCTGTGGTAAATACTGGTGAAATTTACTTTTCCTGCAAGCCAGAAACCTTTGATATCCCCTACTCATCCACATAGTATTGTATGTACAGCTACCAGACAAGCACTTCTATGGAAGACTATTTCCGCCAAGAAAGAGAGTAAACAAATTATGAAAAGCTAAGCATAATGAAAGTAAAAAAACTGCTGCAAGTCAAACATTAGATAGATACAGTAAGACAAAACATGTCAATTGTTTTAGGTGAAATAGCTACTACCTTGAAATTTTAACTTATCAAGCATGAGAGTCACAAATCTACCTTACTTAATCAAAATGGGGAAATTATTTTTTTTAAACTAAACTTAAGATAATAACATTTTTTAAAATAACATTTTAACTTTCTAAATCAGAATGATGAAAGACTTGAGTCAAGAATCTTATTTACAGATAATACTGAAATACTGAGTTACAATTTTAACTTATGTCAAAATTATAACAAAGTCAAAATTTGAACTTCATCATATAAAATGAGAAACGAATTGAAAATGTTTGACTCACTGTGAGTATCCAATTATATCTTTATTGTGCACAACTTTTCATGTATACTATTTGTTTTTCTTTTCGAGTCTGAAATGGGTCTTCATACTTAGCTTCACGTTTACAAAGTTCCTACAAAAGAGAGCAACATAATACCAAACCTAACACACCTTCATTTGATCAAAAGGTAGGCCATACAGTGTTGCATTCCAGTGCAAATAATGCTGCATAAATTATTTTCTTGAATTCTGCTCCAAACACATTCACTCTGGCTTAGAAAATTTTGAAAAGTAGAATTTTAACCTTGAGAAACACAAGAAAGAAGAAGATAGCCTATATTATCACCAGTGGTTCTACTTTATTTTGGAAGTGTGAATTTACTTCTTTTTTTAATTAGCTGTTGTGATAATTCATTAACTGATTGCTTGATTAGAATCCCTCACTTGGGGCGTTAAGGTTGAACTCCCAGCTCACCTTGAAGGCGATGTCATAAAACTCTCCGCTGTTGCTGAGGGACGGTCTGCTGGGATAAACCAGTCCGGAGGACGGAGCGGCGGCGGCGGCCAAACCTTTCCCCGTCCTGCCGCCGCTCGGCGACGCCTTGGGGCTCTTGGAGCTCCCTTTGCCTTTCAGTGCCTTCTTCCTGGACATGGCTCTGGTAAACCTGTTCCCGCTCCGAGCAATTAGGACAGAAGAACGTGGAGGAGAGTAAACGAGATGCGCTTTGTTTCAGTCTTCCAACACTTTCCTTTTGAACTTCACCTGTGCGTCAAAAGCATGGCTGTGTGTAACAGCGCAAATTGGTAGGCTAACGGTTCAACGGACACAAACTGTCTGTAAAGCGAAACAGCTGTTGTGGAACAGCAGAGTGACTATAAATCTGAGAGTGGTTCACAACGTAAACAGCTCCCTCGATCTGCTCCCTCTCTCGTATTGTGATGTTGGGAGCGCGTGGAGGCACGGTTGTTTCCGTGCGTTTATAGCGAAAATCCACCCTAAAACCGAAATAATATACTTTTCCAAATTTGTTGGATGGTAGACAATGCCAACAACAAGTGCAGTCTCTCTAAGATGGAAATGACAATATTCCTCAAACTGATGATGTGATACTGGCACATTTTCTGATGATACATGTTTGACATCATTAAAAAGATTAATCGACATAATTTTGAATGCAGGGTTTTTGGACTGGAAGTCAGTGCCCATCACCACAGACAGTTATAATTAACTGTAGCTCCAGAATCTGATCATATCACTGCCATTAGTCCTTTTACTGTTCATCTTGAGATACTGGGCCCAGTTCATACAAAACAAAGTATGTCACGGAGACAAGGATGACATGAAATACCAAAGTGAATGATAAAATACATCAGGACCAAAAAATAAAATACAAAGGACAAGAAAAGTAAGAACATTTAACTAAACAGGGAAAAGAATAGATAAAACAAGATAGTATGACATTAAAATTGTCAGGTGGCTCAGATAAAATAAGGATATGCTGTCCTATAAAAGCGCATTTTTTGTGAGACATAAAAGAAGCCCCTGACTCTGACAACCTAATCTTCTCAGGCAGGTCATTCCAGATCCTCTGCCGCCTTTAGATTTCAGCCTGGACTCAGAGAGAAACAGGAGACCCGTGCCCCAATATCTCAACTATGCAAAGGCTCATAAGGAATTAAGAGGTGCAAAATGTAATCCAGAGCCAGGACATGAGGCGCCTTAAAGCTAATGAATAATAGCTAAATAATCAATCCTAAAATAGATCAGGGAGCAAATTTAAAGAGGCTAGAGCAGGTGTGTTGTGATCGTACTTCTTGGTTCTGGTTTAAAGCCTGGCAGCTGGGTTCTGTACAGTCTGTAGTCATTTCAAGGTTTTTTTTAATTAGACTAGAGAAGATGTTGCTGCAACAAGTAAGCTGCGAGAAAAACTCTGTTCTTATACAGTATGAAAGAAGTTGAACACTGTCAGGAAATGCAATGTAAATTCCATTTTAGGGTGTATTTCTCTTTTAAAGGTGCAGCTTGGCATTGGCAATTATTCAGACTTGGGATCTGTATGACAGCTTGTATTGAGAAGCTTGACGTTTTTCTTCACCGACGTTTGTAAACGTTTTCAAACACCCCCAATATTCAGACAGCTCCTTCTGGATATGTGCACAAGTGCAGCAGATGTTCTGCAGGCCTGCTATAAAATGTGGGACTTAAGGCTGCCTAGAGTGAGTTTTCAGGGTGTGGCCAGCAGGTGCATGTTTTATGTAAACCATTTGGGATTCACAGTTGCTCTGAAACAAGCAGAACCAAAAATCTAATTGGTTAAGCTATGACTTAGTGACTACAAGTAATTTTACCATCAGTCGGTGTAGGCCAATAGTGAAATGAATAGGGGAGCTAAGCATGGTCACACATACAGCACTGTGGGAAAGTGTTGAAAACTAGTAGAGAGGTGAAGTGGCATCAAAGTAAAAGTTCAAAATTGAATGTCTGGCTTCAAGTGAATAGAAGGTGTCCCCATCTATGATGTGTAAAATTTTTTTTAAAGAATAAAAGAAAGTAAACTAAAGAAAAAAGATACAAAATTTGGGCAACAATAGGATGAAGCCTGAGAGGAAGTGAGTTGGGATGATCAAGCAAAAATCATCATAAAGCATATTACACGGATAAATTAAGAAATTATATGGCAATATTTCCTGATTACTTTAACAGATTTTTTTTGGCCATGTATGAATGCATACAAGGAATTTGACACAGCTCTTACATTGCTCTCAATGCACCTGCACAGAATAAGCAGAAATAAAAAGGACAAGTTCAACAAAATCCAAAAAAGACACAAACTACCATGAACATAGACACATATACACACAATCATAAAAACAACATTTGCAGACATCAAGTGCAATGGAGCAGAGTGCAAATATGTTGGAATAAATATTTCTGTGCAGGTATTCTTATGCACATTAGAAAGGTGAACATGATATATAGTATTCACAATATGAACAGCCCACATAGATGATATATTTATTTTTAAAAAAAGAAACTCAATTACAACAATCAAAAATAGGTAACAGGTAAAGTAGATGTTATGTCACAGGGTTATAGCACAGGGATTGTTCCTTACACTGTGTGTTTGGAGTAAACTAACACATATAGTGACCAACCCACAGAAAATGATCAACTGACTGCAGTTCTCCTCAGCTCTATGGACTTCTACAGAGCCTTTTGGTTCTACATTTATTTTATAGGCCAACAGCTAGCTATTTGGTTTTCCAGCCTACAGCTTCAGCATTTTGGTTTCACCCTCACCACTAACATCAGCATTGTTTTTGGCCCCAGCAGGCAACTGTATTAGCGAAAAAGATGATCAAATTATGCTACCTGCTCAGCACTAAATGGCAGACAAAGTTATTGACTGGTAAACACAGTGGGGCATTAGCAGCTATATAGAGGTTGGTAAATATTTAACTTGCATTCATCAGGTGGCAAGACACATGACTCCAAACGAATGCTAATGTTCCTCGGTAAACTGTTTGCCAACAAGTTTGACATATGAACCTCAAAGGGTGATGTCAGTGTTGTGTTTAAGGGCGGGTTCACACCTAAAGGTCCGGTTCCTAGATCGAACCAACACAAGGATGATTGTTTCAATTTTCTAACCGGTTTGTGTTGACAAAGGCAAAACTCAGTCAGAAATTGTAAACAAAAGTCATCTGGTGGAAATTGCATTTGAATATTGGTCAACTACTAAAGGTAATAAAAACCAAGCCCCTCTAAATACTTACTACAGTACTTTGATGTATTATTGACTGTTTTTTTTTCTCAATCAGTTTTTTTCCTTTCACCAGACACTGCTCAACAGTTCACTGGAATCCACTGTCCTTCATTTTATCACGGAATATTTATAACACCTCAGTGTTCTTTTGCACCTTATGGGGTAACTGAGAACTATTCTCTTCAGCTCAGAGGAAAATCTCACTTTGTTGTAAGTCCAGGTTTGTACCTGGCTAGTCGTCATTTTGACTCAAGAGTTCACACGAGAGCGGTCCGGGACCACCTCTTCATGGAGGACCGGAGAGTGCTTTTTTAGTCGGCACCAGAGTTTGAGAGTTTGAGTTGGTTCACCCCAACCAAACACATTGCACAAAGGGGGTAAACACTCCAGGGTTCAGTTCACCCGGACTAAACTAAAGGTCGGTGTGTGTGAACCCACCCTAAAGCTTGTTTCCATTGCCCCCTAGTGGCCAAAAAGATAATTTGATTTATTGACTATAAATGTATTGTCATTTATTGACTTTACATTTAAAAAGAAAACGCTGGGACTCAAATATTATGTAGCTGCTGTACCGAAGGCATAGACTGTATGACCGAAGGTTGCAGTTTCAGGACCCCCACAACCCTGGGACCGCAGTACAAGGACCGTAGTTCTTTTGCAACAGCGCCATCTAGTGGAGTGTTGATGGTAATTTACAGCAACAAGAAGGAGGTTTACCCTGTCCGCTAGCATGTCGGCCGTGAGTAACACAGCTAAATGGCTAGCCAGCCAGCTAGCTGGCAGTACCAAAGTATACAAGTTTCGTAGAATCACAGTTCCTAGGATTGCTGTCCTGAAAGTGTATCCTCCAGTACTGCAGCTACATACATACTACTCGGTTTTTTAATTTAAAAAAATTCTAATGGAGCCAGCATCTAGTGGTCATTAAAGGAACTGCACAAGGCAACTCCACATCCATCTGATGAGGTTTGTAGACATCTGATTACCCGCGAGTTCGAACTAAGCATTGGTTGACCTTTCAGCAGTATGGATGTCATATTCATTAATTAACGGCAAGGTTGTCACTTCATTTGTATTCTTACTAAAATTCCCCTTTGGGTCAACACTTGTTTTTGCCTCCCCCCACCAAGATTTTCACCTGTACAATTATTACTGTCTGTGTGAATAGGAGAAAGTCTGCTCCCAGCACATCAGTGTAGCTACTAGGGTATGTGAAAACGCTGCATGAGTCGCTCGCTCCTTATGTTCAACAGCTCTGCACTATATGTTTCAGCAAGCAAAGAGTAATTTTACTGCATTCACTGTGACGATACATACTCCATAAAGGATTTATATAACCACGACCAAAGTATGATCTGTCCACTGCACTGATGACTCACCTGCTGGGGTGTATACTGTATATGTCCTAGTGTGGCCTGTTTCCTAAAGGGAAGAGCTGCCCAACACAACTTGTAGCCATTAGGCAGCTCTAATTAAAGTACTGACTTATGTGATGTGATTCACTCACTTTCACTGGCCAGACTTTCGCAGCAGGGAATCAGACTGACAACCCACACCCCTTTTGGTCAAAACCAGTCTGAGCATTTCAGCCGCCCCCACTTTAAGATTATATCAGAGGACAAAATGCCAAACTGGGGCTGTAGAGATGAGACAGGCACATGGCTCTGCTGTCTGTTACACAATCAGGGCACAAACAATGGATGCCCATGTGATCCAGCGTACAATCTGTAAGATAACCATCAAAGTCACGTAAAACTGCAAGAAAAGCTGCGAATGCGATTCTGCAGGGAAATTTATTTGCAGCCCAAAGGAGGGGAACACAACAAACAGGATGCAGATACGTTTGATGAGGAGACTATTAAAAAACGCCCGTGCTGTGTGAGTGGTCAAAACCAATAAGCTGCGAACAACAGGAGCAGACACACACTCATCCACCACTGATGCTGTCGTAGAGTTCCCACCTACAGGCACACTGACTGCACGAGCTGTCGAGCTGTTTATTTACCCATAGAATAATTGGTGGCTTCAAATCACACAAAGCACAAAAGAGTCAAAGAGGTTATTGAATAAATAAGCACATTAACAACTAATCATAAGAGTGAAAAGTGTGAACTTTTTAAATCAACCAATGGATTGTGAAATAATTTGAGAACTCAAACTAATTCTTTTTAAAAGTTATTTCATCATTCTTGAAGTTTGCCTCTCCTACGGTAAAGCAAGCAAGCTCGACAACGGGTAGAAATTAAAGCCAGTTACCTGCTGTAAGCTAGAACAACAATGTTAATGTAATTCTGAACCAACTAAGAGGGTGCTGTTGTAAATAAACACAGTACACAGGCACTGGGAGCTCAGCTATCCTTTTATACAGCCTAACAAGACAGCTTGACTGCTCATTCTTCAAAAAGACAGATCCATTGTGTCACACGAACAGGAACAAATCACTAGGTTCATTTTTTTTATTACCAGTAGAGACAGATGGTTTGTTGCAATTTGCTGAATGTTTGTTCCCTATACTGTTTCAGCTTAATCACACTCTCACACGGTGAGTCTGTCTCACACTTCTCACTCTCTTTGTGCCTCATGATCTGTAGCACAACAGGCATGAAAGGAACTGGGCAATGGCTAGAATAATTTATATGTAAGATGGGCTGCACATACTAAATAG
The DNA here is from genome assembly GCA_029875015.1 of Lepomis gibbosus. Taxonomy (NCBI): domain Eukaryota; kingdom Metazoa; phylum Chordata; class Actinopteri; order Centrarchiformes; family Centrarchidae; genus Lepomis; species Lepomis gibbosus. The sequence continues at coordinate 1,914 of JAPMOB010221338.1, read as the reverse complement.
ATGTGTGTTTTGGGCAGCTTTTTCAAAAATAACATCATCAGAAGTGCGGAATCCGAAGCCAAAAGCAGGCTCACTTCATCAACTTGAAAGACAAACAGAAGTCAATTTGCATGTTATGTAGAATAAATGTTCTTTCATTTTGAGGCTTTATTTGGCAAAAAACAAAACAAAACATGGTTGTTACTGACAGAGAAGAATGGTTTTATTCGTCACATCTGACACTGTGTTTTTGGATTCCTCTGGCATAAGAGGAGGGTTAAAAAAAACCCTGTGATGTTATTCGCTGGACAGACAAACCATACCAAACATGTACATGACACACACCTCTGTATAGTTTTGTCAAAATCCTGCTAAAGTGATGAATGGGAGAGTGAACAGCAAAGCCGAGATAGCATGAATTACCTAGAGAACAGCACCACCTAGTGTTTGTGTCTTACCAGAAGGACATGCTCACAAGCTGGTGTTCATGTTACTGGAACATCTTGCGTCATCATGCTGATGTTAATGCCAGTGAGGACAACTGGGTATTTGTGTCTTCACATTACTGTGTTAGAAGTCAACAACAGACATTTGGATTCTCACATGAGAAATTCCCCTCTGTGCTGACAATTAGACTACAAACTAAGGCACAGATAGAAGACATGGAGTCAGTACAGATTCAGAATGACAATCAAAAGATGCTTTATGGGTGGAAGTAGAAAGGGGATGTTCTTCCTCTGCCAAGCTGGTTGGGTGATTTGCTAAAGTCAATTGATGTCGCCAAAACACCTTAACATACTACACAATAAAAATGATAAACTGAGGCCATGTCATGTCATTTTCTTCCTAAATATTAGGAGTGCCAGTGCTTTGCTTGATGGATTTGATTTCACTTTAGAACATGTACTTCCTCTCACTCCATGTCATTTTGTAAATAAAGTGCTGAGAAATGAAATAAATGACAAAGAGAGTACATTAAAAAGGGGTTCACACTTACGTTCACATACCTGAAAGGCAGGTGCTTGTGGGCCTCTAGCCAGCGCTACCTGGGGAAGGGCTTGATGGGCCACTGCGCATGCCTGCCCTCTGCTAAGGGACAGTGTGACAGCCCTCTGCACCCCATGAGTGGCCAAGGCCCCACACATGGGGTGCATCTAAAGTCTCTTAATTGCCCTGCATGGAGTTTTAAGGAAGGAGAGAAGAAACGAGGAAATGTGGTTTTAAAGAAATTGAGACTTTTTTCCTCTGAAGAGTCACAACAAGCGATGTCCATTTCTGATGATGGCGGAACAGCTGGATCTCTGATTGCAGCTGGATCAGCTGTCAGTTGGCTCTCATGGCTGTAGAGGCTTTTGAAGGAATTTGCCTGCACAGATGTGCACAAGGCTAATACTAACAAAAGGCACACAGTTATCACTGCCAGAGCAGCATGTTTTCTCTCTGTAGCTGTTTCCTGTTTAACAAAGACCTGGGCCCAGTTGTTCAAAAAATTTAATCTGGATCGGAATGATCCGGATTTGGAAATCCCATGTTTTGCGATTCAGGATCAAGTAATCCATCTCACTTTGTGCCGTTTTTTCCTAGCAACATTGGATTGGATCACCCTGATCCAGATACAAACCTTTCAGGACTACCAAATCAGGATGTCCAGTGCTCTAAATGGGACTACAAATCACAACATAGGCTGTTAATGATGTAAAGACCAAAAGGCAGAATAGCCAGCATGGGGTCACTTTAATTTGAAAAGACATAAAATGCACAATAAAACAACACAAACATCCATCCATCCATCCATCTTCGTCCGCTTATCCGGGGTCGGGTCGCGGGGGCAGCAGCTCCAGCAGGGGACCCCAATCTTCCCTTTCCCGAGCCACATTAGCCAGCTCTGACTGGGGGATCCCGAGGCGTTCCCAGGCCAGTGTGGAGATATAATCT
>JAPMOB010221332.1:0-13037 GCA_029875015.1 Lepomis gibbosus | reverse complement strand
ATTTTCGGCATTTGGGTGAAAGGCTGGGTACACCCTGGACAGGTCACCAGTCCATCGCAGGGCCACACATAGACAAACAACCACTCATAGTCAGATTCACACCTAAGGAGAATTTTAGAAACACCATGTGTTTGGATGGTGGGAGGAAGCCGTAGCACCTGGAGAGAACCCATGCAGACACGGGAAGAACATGCAAACTCCACACAGAAAGGCCGGGGCCAATTGTGTGTGCAGCTGTTGAGGGTCTCTGCAGGGACAACTGTGTGACAGCTGAACTGTCAAACATCCTTGATACACAATTACACACGGTTTATCAGCAGGAGTGAGACCTTCCAGATGTCTTGCTGCATAGGAGGCAGCAGAAAATCACCAGCCTTTTGTCCATATGCAGCCCTGTGAAGACCCTTAGCAATACATCCACACTGTCCAAGGATGTGTTAGTGAGACAGGTGGACTGTTACACTGCTGGGACTCTGCTCAATAGTAAACATGTTGCTGGTTCCTGACTTTAGTTTGAAAGGGTCACATGGTGAGAGGAGTCTAAAATTAGGCAGAGGACACTCTAAACAAACATGCACCTAGAGCTGATTGTAGTGAAGTATTGAGTGAGAATTTCCCCTTTGCATTGGAGTCTTTTTTAAAAATCAGGTGGAATGATTTTGAGAAACTCCTCTGGTGAGATGTATTCATGAATGGTTGATGTTGGCTCATTGAATCATGCTCCTAATGGTTGTTTTGTCTTCAGGTGGAGAAGATCACAGCCCATGACCACAACCTGAAAGTGGAGGATAATGCTGTTCTAAAGGAGCTGTTCCCTAATAACTACAGTCCAACAGGAATCATGTAAGTAACCTGGTGGTTATTTCTCTCATCAGTTCACACTTTTTAATTGTCTAGAAAGTAAAAGTTAAGCTAATAAATATTTATATATATTATGCAAAACACTATTTCTACAAACTAAGTGTTGTATCATCAACATGACATCACTGATGCCTGGGGTGATATTGGAAACACTACAGCTTATAACAGTGTAGTTATTGAATATTAAAATAGGCCTACCTAATATTAGGTATTCAGAAGTCATTATATCATTAATGTGGAAGGGGATTTGGGGGACACTACATTGTATAAGTGTGAAGTTATTGAATATCTCTGCAGAACATGTTTTTAGTGTTGCACTTTGTAGACTGTCCCTGCGCACTCGTCTCACAGCGGCTGCATGTAGAGAGCAGTGTTATCTGTGCTGTTGGTAGGATGACTCATTTGTTTATTTTGTAGCTTGCTGTCTACTTAACTACAATAATAAAGAGGCGTTGTTAGTGTTTTTAACATGTTTTGCTTATGAGTTATTGATCCCTGAAGTTCATGTCTCTGAATATATTTCCAACTTTACTGAACTCATTAATAAATAGCACCTTTCCAGGTATCTTGTAATTCCGAGATCTTTTCTCATAATTCTGAGATCCTGATCTCGTAATTATGAGATAAGTGTGCGCTTTGTGACTAGAGGAGAAATGAACACTTCAGGCTTAGTAAAGTGCTGTATGTACTTCAGGTGTGAATGTAAGCTATAAGATGAACTGTGTCTTGAGAGACAAAAACAGTTTCCCTCCCCCTCAGGAAACAATGTTAGTAAAATCTTCGTCTCTTGCAGTGCCACCTGTCGACACCCCATTAGAGGAGCAGCTGGTCGCCCGCTGAAGTCCAGTGACCTGTGGAAGGATGAAAACTCGCTCTTCTCTTTAAAAACCACCAAGACTAGCAGCTCCTCGTCCTCTTCCTACACAGAGAGCCGCACTGTTAACAGAATCACCAGCTTGCCTCCCTCCACCTCCTCTTTCCCCACCTCATTCTCCAGACACCTGTCTGCAGCCCCCCTTGCAAGTCAGACCAAAGCAGTGCACGGCGGCATGTCTCTGTGGATAAAGTTGTTCCTGCTCCCCATTGTGGCTGCTTTCCTATTCTTAGTTTACCAAGTCATGGAGACCAACACCATCAACCCTTTTACAGCCCCGGACACAGAAGTGGCCAGAGACAGCACAGCATAGAGAGCGCTATGAAATGACCTCTGACATCTTTGTCCTTTTGTCCTTAAGATTTTCTTCAGTGAACCCCTTAAGAGAAGCGACGTTACCATTTCAGTGACACTCCCAAGGATTTTCAATGCATGTTGTAAATGGACAGTACTTCACATAACCTCTGCCCGTTCTTGATCTTTGACTCAGTCTGTGAGGTTACGACAAAGCCAGCCAACAATCAATTTGTGGACTTGCATTTTATTGTCATGTTATTTTTTTATGTCATACTTGCATTATGTGAGTGTGTTTTTACTGAATGTGTGTGGTTGAGAGGCTTTCCACATTTTGCCGTCGTGTCTGTGTTACTCATTATAGACCTTGAAGATGGACTTTGAACCTGTAATTTCACCTTGTAATTTACTTGACCATCTTTGTTAATGAGACAGGGAGGTTTGTTATTATAATCCAAATGCTTATAAATGTTAAAGTCTACACCAATATTTTCTTAATGTTCTCTTCTAATAAAAGTGAATGTCCCTGTGTATTTGACTGAATTATGTATTCACTGTCAAATATTGAATATCCACTCAATAAACTATTGTAGTATTACTGTGCCTGTAAGAGCATTGTATTCATAAAAACATTTTTTAAAATGTCAAGGCAACTAAACTTGAACAAATCTTTTTGATTTAAGAGTGAACTGATTTTTTTCCCCTCTATTTTTTAACATGTGTAATTTTACTTTGTCACAAATTAACTTCTGTTAAGTTATTTTAGGTTGAAGTAACCTTTGGTTTTCTCATGCCTTTGATTCTTATCAAACTTAGAATAAATAAATAAATTTCAAATCTGTACATTGTACCTACATGAACTACATGAGCTCAAGTTTTCACCAGTAGTGATTACTAACCTGCTGGTGGGGACCCACATGGGATCCAGGATAAATCTGAGGGGGTCACAAGATAATTAAATAAGATAATTCTAATATGTGCTTATTTCCTTTGAAATACTGGATTACCTTTACTTTGTCAAACCTCTAAAATCATTTCTGAAATGGTTCTGAATGTAGTAGCTGGACAGTTTAAGTTGGCCTGGCTTGAAACTGACAAACTGAAGTACAGTGAGTTACATTTACTAATAAATTAGCTGATTCAGTATAATTAATTGTGAGATTTCACAGGGTAGACCTCTTTGTACCAGCATCTAAGGGACTTGAATTTTTGGAATTATCATTGGTTTTTTTTTAATTAATTATTTTTATTATTATTTCATTATCAGTCAATCTACCCATTTTTGATTAATTAGTAATTAATGATTGAAACTATTTTTAGAATAAAATAATGACAGATGTTTATAACACATACTAGTCAAAGACCCATTCAATTTACTTGGCCATGATAAAGAGAAGAGCTGCATTTTCTTAAATTCTAAAAATATTTACAGCATTGTAATCACTCATATCAAATTCAGCAAAATTCCCATGTTCCTGTGGTGTGTACACAAACCAAACATGTCTATCTACAGGGAAAGTTCTGGGGAACTGATAGGGATGCAAGATAAACCAGGCAGAGAAGTGTGTTGAAAATGCACACAATGCAGGTCTATGTAAGACTAAAACATATAGGCACTTTCTAGAGGTTAAATAGTGTTTAAATTTGCTTATCCGTCACGCACACCGAATCATGTCTCCTTTACCTGTCAAAGAAACATGTCTGTGTGGTACTGAATACATTAACAGCTTAATGTCTGGGATAAAAAAAAAGTTGGCTAGACATGATGTTTACTGTGATGAGTTACCTAACTCAAGCAAGTGTTGGCAAGGTGATTTTCATGTAGTACTAAACTGAATGGCTACTTAAAATATACAGATCTTTTAACAGCAGTGCTTGGTTGTCTGCATGAGGTCAGTTTTGGCAGTTTCAATGTTTTTAAAACAACAAACCCATGAATGTGTATACCGTATTTATATACTGTAGCTAATGGTCTTCTGTATATGAGAATGTGTGTTGTGTTGCATGAGAGTGTGTGTTGAGTAGCTATTAAACCTATTAAAACTGAAGGGATTATTTTTAGGGCTTGAGCACGAAACATGGGAGGTCCCTACTGAAACTTGAAGGGGTTATTTTTTAGGGTCTAAGCATGAAACATGCAAGGTCTCTATTGGAACTGAAGGAATTATTTTTAGGGCCTGGGCATGAAACATGTGAGGTCCCTATTGAAACTGAAGTCTTTCTTTCTTTCTGCAAAGTAATCTCAATTTTGGGAGCCTATACATACTTGAAAAATCTCCAAACTTTGCACATAATTCAGACAAAGCGAAAAATTTCGTATTTTATGGGTTTCGATCATGGGCACGTGCAATTGGCTCCCTAGCATCCCCTACAGAGCAGCCCCTGGACAAAGTTTTACCTATGTGTACGAAATTTCTGGGGTATGTGTATCAAACGCACAAAAAGCCTCTTGGAGCCATTAAGCCAGCGGGAAATTTTGGATTCAATGGTCATTTTTGGTGATTTACACACTTTGTACTTTAACAAACTCCTCCTAGAGATTTAGTCCGATCAACTTTAAATTTTTGCTGTGCAGTCTAAACCCATCGACGATTAAAAGTTATTCAAACGGTTATTAGAAGTCGACCAGGTGATTCACCATGAAACAGGAATATGTTATATCTTCTGGACACATGCTCACATCTGCACCAAATTTGATAAGTATAACAAATGTCCTGCTCTGAACACATCCACATGCCAATATTCACTCAGTCATAGTGCCATCTGCTGGCAACAGGAAATGACTTGTTTTATGCCATACTACTCCTAGCAGATAGGTCGTATCAACTTCAAAACTGTCCCAGAAAACCCATAATGCATTGATGAAGCTATGTTGTAATACTTGAGACTTTGCAGTTGACAGTGTGGTGGTGGCGTGGTTGCAAAGTTAAACTCTTCGCCATGACACAGGACGTTGTTGTAACTTGACTGTACATGCTCACATCTGTACCAGATTTTACACGTTAGAAAAGTATACTCACCCTGAACACATGTACAAGACAACATTCAGCCACAGTCATAGCGCCACCTACTGGCAATAGAAAGTGACCTTCAACTAAGCAGCCCCTCCCGGCATGTTTTACCTACATACGTACGAAATGTCTTTAGCACATTTATCATGCCCAGATTTCACCAGCATTTTGTCCATACGCCTCTTGGAGTGATGTCCTAAACACAACAGGAAGTTGGCCATTTTGAATTTTATGGTTATTTTTGGATTTTTTACACACTTCATACTTTAACAAGCTCCTCCTACAGAATAAGTCCAACCGACTTCAGATTTTCCCTGTATACTCTAAAGCTGTTGACGATTAAAATTTGTACAAATGGTGAGTTTTTCATGAAACAGCATGCCCGTGGCGGCCAAAATCAATGATTTGCCATGAAAGAGGAAGTTGTTTTAAGTACAGTGCATGCTCACATATTCACCAAACTTGACGTGTTTGATAACAGTCATGGCCTGAACACATCTACATGTTCAGTTATAGTCGTAGTGTGAAATGCTAAGTAACGGCACAAAGGGGACACAGGAAGTGTTGATTAACACCTTTGCGTAGCATCTAAAGCATGTGGCTAATTCACAGCCACACCGGCAGAGCTCCAGAATCTGAAACACGGCCGCTTCACACATTAGCTGCGTTATGTTATTCTCTCGCTACTTTGCATCGGACTGTTAACTGTGTAGCAAAGAAACTGACTAGGCACTGACTGACAAAACATTTATATCTAAATGTTTTGATTACAATTTTGCTAGAGAGCGCTCTCTCTCTCTCAGCTACATTTATTAAAATATCCATTTTTACTCAATAATATATACCATAAATCCTCACGTTAACTTCAGAAGCTCTGTGCAGCTCTCATTCCCAACAGAACAAGGCTGTGCTTTAGATTATACATTTTTATACTGCAAAACTCTACCAGCAAACTCGCTGCCACTTACGGATTCCTGTCACAGCGCCGCCAGTGTCGCATCAGCCGACAGGCTAACGCTACATTAGTTTATCCACTGCGTGAGAAAATACTAGCAGGTACTAGCAGACAGGGTAAACCTACTCCTTTTTGCTGTGCATTACCACCACGCAAAAGAACTGCGGTCCTAGAACTGTCCTGAAACTGCAGCCTCCGGCACTGCAGCTACATAATATTGTTTGAAGGGGGGCTTTGCTCTCAGAAAAAACTGTCACCAGGTAATCCACTTAGTCTTCCTTTCATGGTTTGTCATTTGGAGTAATTTTCTGTCACACACACCTCTTCTCTGTTTCATGGCTACCAGACACTCAAGCATTCATTTATGTGAGAGGGAATAATGTTTGTTGATAGAATTCCCTCGTCATTCATACCATAGCCAGCATCTCCTTCATTTAATCATAGACCTATTTTGTGATTGGAGCAGGGGTGTTGATTGACAGCTCCGAAGCGTTTTCTAAATTGACAGAGAAACGGACGGTCCCGCCCAGGTTTGTCGGTGACGTCACGAAAGGACAAATCGATTTACCGCGAGGTCATTCGGCCTCTCACAGCAGCCGGTTACAGCCGAGTCGAGGCAACATTTTCAGTGCTGAAAGAGTGAGTGCAATTATTCATTTAAATATTATGTAGTTAATATTACGTCTATGCTTATTTAAGGAGTATGTATTTTTAGTGAACTGTTACCTCTGTTAGCCATTTTGCTTACGCTGCTTTCCAATACAGACGAGAGCTTCCACCTTGGAGCGGTCAAGTTAGCTTAGCACGTATATTAACTTAGCATAGCATTTTAGCATCAGCTAGAAATGAACAAAGGAAATGCGACACGATTATTTTGAAAGGGAGCTTCGGGATTTTGGCTACCGACTGTCAGTGACTTGTAACAGTTGATCGGGTAATTATTATTCGGGTAACTTAGTGTATTAGATAGCCTTGCTCATCCAGTAACTTAAGCTTAGCATTTCCTTTTCACGGTCACGCAGACGTCAAGCTAACCAGCATGTGACATTCCTCAGTTTACTGTGTGTTGTGTTAACTTACCACTCACCTCTGCTAGTTAGCTCGACCTAACGTTAATGCACAGTTAACGTAAGTTAATGCTCATTACGGCACAGCTCCGCCAGGAGACACGAGACCACCATGTACCCGACCTCGCTGACGCAGCTGGCCCGGATCAACCCGTTCAGCGCTCCCGTGTTCAGCCTCCAGAAATTGGAAGAACCCCAACAGAGCCTTCATGGACAGCGGGGCCGCAGACTGGCAGCAGCCGCCGTCGCAGAAGGTAACCTTTGCGCATAGTCAGCAGGCTAAAAGACTAGCGTTAGCTGCATTAGCCTAGCCGATCAAGTTTGACAGGTTGCGGCCAATTTCGCTGCGGAACGTTAATTCACTATTACATCACATCATTCTATTAAATATAATTGCCGCGGGCTGTAAGTTATCGTCAAACGCTTTTAATTGTTGGAGCAGTTAGCTGCTAGGCCTGTGCCGCATACAAGCCGCCTGTGGAGGGCAAGGAAGGACAAAGTGATATCTTGCATTTGCACCCGAGCAAACTACTAAGGCGTTAAACTTTCTTTCAAATAACGTTAGTGGATTAAAGGAGTATTCAACTTTTGTTTTCAGCGCAGAATCGCTAATTAAGTTACGTAATGACAAACTGGGCTAGATATTAATTTTAGTCGTGACTTTAAACTGATATCAGTTGTCTAGAACAAATTGTCTTTGAATTAAATATTTATAATGGTATAAAGTTCAAAGAACATTTATTGTAAGAAAGTGTTATTGTAAGAAAAGACTAGCCTGTTGAATAAAGTCCATGTCATAAAGCCATTCTATTCTTCAGTGTTTTCTCTTGCATTTAAAACTTGAGCTTCATCCTAGCTAAAAGCATAGCTAGCTCATAATAGTAGTGAGACCTTAGGCTTACATAGCCTTGCTGCCTTGGTTTGACCTACCTAAATGCTCTGCTACGAAGCTTGCGCTAATGGTAGAGATGACTTCCTGTTAGTTCTCACAATATAAAAGTTTGTGCTTGAAGTGTGCTGGTATTTACCGGTACTGTCCTTTTTATATGTTAGTCTTTGGCGTACCGACACCGGTACCCTCCAGATAATATTTTCTGTGCACTAAGTGATGCTCACCTGTTCCCATTCTCTCCTGCCTGCTAATATCCACAGGGAGATCGGGTGCTTTTTATTACAGCCATGCATAGTGATCCAACCAATCATAGCCTGGAGTAGGCGGGCTATTTAGGTACTGCAAGTTTAGAAACAAGTTCTGTGTTCAGTTATCACTGAAGATTTAGCAATTTGTATACACAGATGAGAGACTGACCATCATGTAAAGTATTTTTCTTGCACAATAATTTAATTACTGAAAACAACCCACAAAAATGAAACTGCTATTTGGAATTAGTATTATAGGGTACTAATGGTAAGCTATAGTAGCCTGTACTATTGTCTGAAATTATAATAAACACACAAACATTAGCACTAATCAAACCTTAACCACAGTGGTTGTTGTATTGTAGGCGTTTGATTGGTCAAAATAATTGTCACTACTTGCACTAGGACAGAATGCACAAACCCACTTTTTAAATATTGTCCATAGCGATGTAGACTCTAAACACTGCACACAAATTAATTTTATTTAATTGTGAAAAAGAAGGCGCCCAACTTCGTTCCATGGGAGATCATCAAGGTGCAGATGTTCCCCTGATGCTTTAGGTATGTCATGCTACTTAAGTAGTAACAACCCTTTAAGAAAATGTATAAAATATTTAGGGTTTAGGTACATGTAGTTAGGGGTTTGAAGGTTACTATACCAAAATTGTTTGGCTCCAAAACGGCCCAAGTGTATTTGTCTCCCTAACAGTACAGCTTTTGGATTGTCAAACCAGGTTGTATTCTTTAAACTCTTGGGCATTTACATCCAAAGACTTAAAGTTTCCTTCCTAAGTCTCACCTGTGTTTCTTCAGAGGGAGACAGTTGTGAGTTTGGCTCACAGAAGTATTTCATCATGTGTGGCTTTGGTGGAATTCTGAGCTGTGGCACCACACACACGGCTGTCGTTCCCCTCGATCTGGTCAAATGCAGAATGCAGGTCTGTTTTCTTAGCACGGTGCCTTGTTTTTGTAACGTCCCACCCCATCCACTCGTAACCAATTGTCCATTGAAAATGCACAAATTTGCATGGGAGAAATGGCATCGGCCCAGTTGTGAAGTTGTTGTTTTTTTGTCATTGTGTATCGATCCTTATGATTCTAATGTGTTGGAGTGATCACAACATGACTGCATGATTTCTAGCCAACCCATCGTTTACAGTAGAGGACGGTCAGGAGAGCCAGAACCGAGGAAGATGATGTTGACAAAACTATTTGACACAATCTGATGTCTGTCAGCATTGTCTGAATGTATAGATGACCTATGAGAAACATTAATGCTGACATTACCGGACAACCTAATACTGTCAAGTAAGGATATCTTGTAGACAAAGAGTTGAAAGTACATTTGATCAGATATTGGTAATTATGGTGAAGAAAATGGTGGTAAATTTATTTACACATCTCAAAGACCATAGTAATTTTGTAGTATTTTCAACTTCAGAGTAATGATGAGCAAAACTGTTTAAATCATTCCACAGATTTTTTCGACATTATGAAAAAAGAGCTATCTTTGGCAAGATTTAAATCTCTGTAAACGAACATGCGTAACTCACTGAGATGAATTGAAACCAGTAGTTGCATGTAAGGTAGGAAACAAATCTTAAAAATCAGTGCTATACGTTGGGAAAATTGAGCAGTAATTTTATTATTTTAGTGATCTGACTTGCCAAACTTGAAACTTCATGCTGAAATCACATGTATAATGATTTGATCAACCTTTGTGTGGTCCATCTTAATGAATGGCTGCACGCCCCATCTATAATGGAAGAGTCCTGGCACTGAATTCAAACTGTCTGCAGGTGGGAAATGGGCACACAATCTTCAAGAAGGGTTAAGTAGACTTTCTTGTGCAACTCTTCCATTATGTGGCTCTGGTTTGATGTTGATTTTGTGTCCTGTGTTGCATGTGACCCTGCATGTTGCATGTTTGTTGTGTCCCTTCCCTTTTACCACAGAGGATATCAGCTGTGAGTTTGGGTCCTCAAAGTACTATGCCCTGTGTGGGTTTGGGGGTATCCTGAGCTGCGGCATCACACACACAGCAGTGGTGCCCCTCGACCTTGTCAAGTGCCGTCTGCAGGTTTGTATGGAAGCTGAACCTCATAGTAATAACAATAACAGCTCCTCCAACCTCACAGGCCCATAGCTTTATGTAGGGTCTTCAGTGTTGTAAAATTAAAATGACTTAAATGTTTCTGTAGCCTTCCCTGGAACTAATTTTTCTCTAGCCTCTTAGTGTGATTTATTGAGAATCTTCTCATCTATGTTTTGGGGAAATTTCAATTTGGCCACTAAGTAGTTGTAGTTGTTTATAGTAGTACTCGTACCCCTATAAGTCCTGGAGTCTAAATCCTGTGCCCAGTGCTTTATATGGTGGAAACCACTTATATTGATCAGTGTTACAGTTAAAATTCTTCAATAAAAAATAAACACACCATTATAGAATATCATTTAAATAACAGCAACTAAATGAAACTGAAATTGCTGCTTATTGTGTGTGTGAATTACATAAACTACAGTAATTTGAAATTGCTGCACTGTGCAGTCAATAAAACTCAATAGTGAATCGGTTTCATTGCAACTTTCAGTGGCTTAAGCAGAGAACCAGTGTTCTTGTATGTGTTTGAGACACCAAATCCCAGAGCTGCCATTGATTTGTTTACATGTTTCCTCACAGTGTTCTTCTCCTCCACAGGTAGATCCAGATAAGTACAAGAGCATCGGCAAAGGCTTTGCAGTGACTGTGAGGGAAGATGGTGTCAGAGGCCTGGCAAAGGGCTGGGCTCCCACCTTCATCGGCTACTCCATGCAGGGACTGTGCAAGTTTGGCTTCTATGAAGTGTTCAAGATCTTCTACAGTGACCTGCTCGGAGAGGTGAGACTGGACACGGCTGTCAAAACAAAGAGGAAAACATATTGGTTTGCTACATTCAGTAAATGAGTGGCATTAAATTTTCCCCACATAGGACTTAAAGCATTCTTAAAATTTTTTTGTGTGTGCATACATGTAGTGTTGGTAACTTGTGTTCCACCGTGTGGCTGATGCAAAGCAGTTTTGTTCCATTTTCTGCACGTCGTCATACCCTACTGTGAGAGTTTCAGAAGTCCGACTTTGTTCATCTGGTTATTTGTCATTGATGTCTGACTTCCTACCTGGCTCGATCTGCTCTGTGCAGTTTGATGTCAAAAGCAGGCTAGGCATGTATTTTGAGGAGGGGAAGCTGCTTTTGGGACGCGCTGCAATGAGTCTGAGATTGAGCTGAAAATCAAACCCTGGAGATTGTCTACTTTAGTTGTATGAATTTGTCATTAACCAACACACACACTCAGTTTTCACATGGGTTGGGTGTCTACTTATAAAATTGGTTCTTATAGAATCTTAACGGCAATAAGAACAATATTTTAAAAAAATTATTCCAAGCGTTCTCCAGATGCGGAGCTCTAGGATTTGGAAAAATTGCTGATGGAGCAGTACTTGCAGCAGTAGCGGTGGCAGTTACAGCTATTTTTTGTTTTTACTGTACACTCTTCTACATCATATTAAACTTTTTCCATTGACTGCCTGGATGGTAGCTAAAGACCACCAAATCATTCTATATCTTATCGTTCATGTTTGCCTTTTGTTTCAATTTACAGCTTTTGACACTTCTCTGTGGAAATTAAAATGGAAAAATAGGCAACTTGAAACGCTGACTTTTTCTGTGTAGCATGGGTAGTGGAGGCAGTGTATCCGTGAAAATTTTCAACTTGAACAAGAAAGTTTCATGACACTGCGTCGCGGTAGCCTATCAGCATTGATTGCTTCAAATCTGGCCTACAGCACTGCAGCTTTTGGACACAAACACCCGCACTTATAATGGATTTAGCTCTGACAAGTAAGCCATTTACCCACAGGAGGAGCTCAGAGGTAACTGCTTCTTCTCTGCAGCCGCCGTGTGTTCTGACTTGAACGGGCACCCAGAGCTTTGTGATACTACTTGATATTTATATAAGAAACAGGCAACAGACTGTTTAACTCCCTCGTTTTTCTTTTTCCAAGCAATGTCCAATCACGATGCTGGGTCAACATTGTCATGTCTGTCAGCAATTGCCGATGAACAATGGCATCATCTATCGGCCCGACCCTAGTGACCAGTGAAAACAAGTGTCTTAAAATCTTTGTGGTAAATTGGGGTTGTCAGCTTTTATATCATGTTGAGTGTCCCTGGCTTTATGCAGGTTATCATTAACATTTGATCTGGAAGCATTTTATTATACCAAAAGTATTGTTTCTGAAATAATGTTGTTTTTATTTCTGCTGCTGAGTGACAGGGAAAACTTGAACATGTGTTTTGTGCTATCAACGTACAGGAGAACACCTACCTGTGGAGGACATCGCTGTACCTTGCTGCCTCTGCCAGCGCAGAGTTCTTTGCAGACATTGCGCTAGCTCCCATGGAGGCTGTCAAAGTTCGTATCCAGACCCAGCCGGGCTATGCCAACACCCTCAGACAGTGTGTCCCCAAAATGTTCGCAGAGGAGGGCGTCTGGGCGTAAGTGCAGTACCTTTTACTATTCCTCAACATTCCGTTGTGTCATTAAGTTGTGTAAAATGGCTACTAGGTTGTTTAGATATGGGAATAGCGCAGTAGGTGCATTAGTGATAACTAGAAAATAGATTTTCTGATGACGCACGCTCCTTAGATCCACCTCTGGAGGGCGCTGTGCTCTGAGCACAGCTCCTCAGCAGCTTTCTGGCTGTACAGTTGGAGGTGCTTGAGTCATTAGCGTGTGAGAACAGTCTACCTGTCCCCCAGCCCACCTGCAGCACTGGCAACTCTGTCATCTACAGACAG
>JAPMOB010221326.1:0-22300 GCA_029875015.1 Lepomis gibbosus | reverse complement strand
TGTCTCTAAAGTGAAAGGAGTCTCTGTCCCAGAGGGGCGTCTCTCGTCTCATCTGCAGCCATCGTTGGTTCCCCTTCAGTGTAAAAGCTGAACGTCAGCTCACCTGTGTTTTGTACCTGAGGCGTTGCTGCTGTTAGCGTTAGCTGGATCTGGGAGAGCGCGACACGTCGAACGCGGCGAAGCGTTCCTTCAGATTCGTCACGTTGGAGCTGCTTCCTCCCTCCCACCAAACCTCCTCACTGCAGCTGCTGCAGGTTTTTAGTGAAGCTGAGCCAAACTTTGGAGCGTTTGCTGTGGTCCGCCACGGTCCAGGACCGGAACCAGAAGGGACTCTCTTCTTCAGGCTTTGTTGACGTAACCGATGAGGTGACATCAGGTCGCCGTAGCAGCTCCTGGCAGATCAGAGACACTTTGATGGGCTGTAAAATTCTCACTGCTGTTCAGTCAGGAGCTGAGATATGCAGGAAGTTGGGATTCTTCTTCTCGGTTACTAACACAGCGGTCGAATCCACGGTTCTTGATATATAACCCTAAAACTAAAAGGACGCCTTTAGGCAGGTGTGTTAAAAGTTTTTAGTGAACCTCAAACTAAAAGAAAAAAAACAGATGAAATATACACCCCCCCCCACAAAGAAACCTCTAGGTTCACAATATGTTTGCAGTCATGTTGAGAAACATTAACTACTGTTATTTAGGAACCCTGCACATTGCAGTTAAACAAAAGGTAAATGACAAAAAGACTTGACAGCTGTGTTCTTCACGTTGAGGAAGAACTAAATTTGTTTTTTTATATTTCTTGCTCCAGTTGCCTCTGTTGTCGTCCCGACCCAAGTCCTGTGAAGTCCCTGGCATCAAGTAAGTCTTGACACACACAGATTACATCGCACACTGCATTATGTCATAACCACTTGGGGACATTTCTTTGGTGTGGCCTGAAATTCGATATGTCCGTTGGATAAGAGTCGTGTCTAAGATGGGACTCTTTTACTTCTGACTCCCTGCAGGCGGTGATCAGTTCCTCTGCTGCTTTGGTTTGCCTCGTCTTTAACTTGAAAGTCATGAGAAAAACAAGCAGCGTCAAATATCAGATGTTCTCTTCAAGCCTTTAACCAAAGAAAATCTGAGTACTGGGAATAAATGGAGGCGCAGAAAGCTAAACACTGAAGGCGTAAAAGCGAGGAAGATAGATGTTTAATTCTGAAGACAACAACAGTTCACGGAGCTGTGAAGTTTATTCCAAACCCAACTCTTCCTTTCCATTCCGGTTCTCATCGATTTACGAGTCCAAGTCTCGGCTAAGGTGAATGGAGTTTCGTGCCGAGTGTCTCGTTTAACATTAGCAGCAGTAGTTAACTCTGTGTTTCCAGTTTCAGCAATTTGGCCGAGCAACTTGTTTCACTTGCCTGATTGCAATGAGGTACTAGTTAGCTCAGGGTTGTCCTAGATGGACGAGGCGGGACGGGGAGACCGGCGCAGCACGTCGAACACGGTACCCTCCTTGTTAATTTGTACACCATGCAGGCGTCTGCATGGTGTACAAACGACGCGGGCTTTTTCAGCGTAAAATAAAGCTGATAATACACGGGGCAACTTTTTGAGCAATGTTGCTGGGCAATCTTGCCAGCAACATTGGTGGCAAGTCTGACTATGTTGTGAACGGATAGCGGCGGGACAGGGAGGGTGGCAGAGTGGGGAAGGGGATTACGTTAGTAATCTTTACTCATTACCATTGAAGGGAACATTGCCCTGCACCATTGCTCTAAAAGTTGCTTAAAGCCACACTTTAGAGCGCCGCTTACTGTGCTCCTGCAGAGCCTGGCAGCACGGTGGCCACAACAGAAACCAAAACTTGCACATGTCAAATGTGAAACCGATGATGGGATCTGAAGCCAGTGGAGTTGTTATTTTTAAAACGGTTTCAGGTTGGAACGTCTCCTCGATGCTCAATCTGCTGCTCACTATGATGTTGTTGCTGAAACTACTACTGTTGTAGTATCGGTCTTAAGACCACTTTTTGATGGTCTTGGTCTCGTCTCAGACTCGACCACATTTGTACTCGGTCTTGTCTCGGCCTCGGACATTGAGAACTCGGGATTTTATTCCAAGACATCAATTTTAACATCAATAAATTGCTTTTGCGTTGTCTGACTTATTTGTTAACATCCTAACTTTGATAATTAAAAATGTGTTGTTACCGTTAACGACTGCCCCCCCTCCCCCGCGATGGTCAGCCTGGAAAAGGAGCGTTAAATAAAGATGCTTACGTTGATTTCAGCTCTTAGTGTTTGTATGTTGGTGTTTTAACGGGAATGTGGATCTTTTAGATCAGTCTGAGAAGCACCTGTGATCTCGTCCCACATTTTATTGTGTGTCGTGTAATGTGGGGAACTGGTCTTGGTCTCGACTTGGTCTGAGTCCCTAAAAGTCTTGGTCTTGTCTCAGTTTGATGTCCAGTAAGATCTAACCTCCACTCTTCCCTCTCAGCGTCTTTACGTCCCCGGAGCAGCCGTCCACGCCGGTTCACGGCGTCCCGTCGGCCCTCAACACCGGCGGCTCGCTGCCCGACCTGTCCAGTCTCCACTTCCCCTCCCCGCTGCCCACGCCGCTTGACCAGGACGAGCCGGGCTATCCGGGATCCTCCTCTCTGAGCGGGGGCAGCAGCACGGGGAACCTGGCCTCCACCCTCACTCAGCTGGGCATTAACGCCGCCAACGCTCAGGGAGGCAACGGCAACTTCCACCACCACACGCAAGGTACGTACAGGCTGCTGCAGCGAGTTGGGGTTGATTGATGAGCATCATATGACAGTGTGTCTGTTTCTAGCTTAAATTATTGTGGAAATGATCCATCGATCCTTATTTCTTCAGCTGAGGAGTTCTTTAAAGTTTAGATATTCACAAAATTTAGGAAATGGACTAAAAGGATAGTTCTGGTTTAATACAAGTAGTGTTTGCAGAGTTTTCCATAATTTCTATCTGGGATACAAACTTTGTACATTGTTATGAAGTTAATATCTGAGAAACTAAAAAAGAAGTCTGGCGGGTCAAGAAACAGGAGCAGTATGATGAGAGAAGCTTTAAAAGTTAAATCAAAAGTTACCTAAGCGTAAAAGAGTCAATGAGGGATTCTTAACAACATTTCAGGTGTGCTCACTTTTTGGTTTGACCTTCACAGAAAGTGTTTAAGGTCATCTGGACAAACTGTGGGTTTGTTTCCTACCAGTCTGATTGGATTCACCAACTTGTGTGTGTGGTTGTGTGACCATAAAGCTATTTGATCTTCCCAGATCTCGGATATTAAAGGTGCCGTGCGTAGTTTTTAGGGGCCTCCTCCTGCAGTGAGGTTTCAGATTCCAACCACAAGTTTTCCAAACGTGTGCTCGTGCCCGAGCGAAAGCGAAGTTCTCTGCATGACTCAAAGGGCTTTCCCAAGTTGACCACGTTTCCGCCCGACCTTGATCTGATTGTCGTTTGGCCTGACGAGCTTCAGTACATGAATCTTTGTTTTTTTTTTATCCTTACGTGGACGGAGTCTGTGTTGTGCTGTCGCTGCGTCTAGAGTCGAGAATCATTAGGATAAGAGCCTCTGGAGCGCGTATGAACATCACAGCCCACGTAAACGAATGCATTTAGCAGAAAGTCCGACCCCGTTTCTTCACATAGGAAGCAGAATAGTGGCTGTTCCAAGCAGTAATAAATACGGACATCGTGATGCAGAGTTGCAGTGAAAATATAGAAAAGACAATGTTTACCTCTGAAGTGCAGTGATTTAGGGTAGAGGGATTTAATAGCCATCGCATTGAGTGAAACCCTGTAGGCTTTGACTTCAGGCATGTTTCTTATAAAGAACTTTATTGTCATGTACACATACATGCGAAATTCATTCTCTGCCTCAACGACCAACTCCAGATCAATGTCAGTGTCCGGGTCAAAGGGCGCTGACTGGAGAAACCTACATGTTTTTGGTGGCGGCTGGTAGGGCTGCACAATATTGGAAAAAAACTGACATTGCAATGTTTTTCTTTTTTACAATGTATATTGTAATATTTAAAAAAAAACAGGAATTTTCACATGATGACTTCAGTTCCTCTATTTGATATGAATTAAGCATCCCACAATTATTTAGGAGATTTTGTAGGGAAAATTTTTAAAAAGCTGGAAAATGTCTTTTTAGAGTGCAAACTACAGCGAGGCAGCTGTGTCAGAGCCAAATTTAAAATGAACTTAACTCGAACTTTTTTTTGTTTTGTTGATCGAAAAATGATCCTAACCATCAGTTTTGTGACCCGCTGCACCGTAAGTTACAACCCGTTCTCAAAAAAGCAATAAAAAAGATGATTTACACACGGACGCAGAAGGGCTTGGGATTAATTCAATGTCAGTTTTGGTCTTTTCAAGATAAATTTAAATAAAATATAAAAAGAGCAGTGTTGTGCTTTTTAAAATGGTCCCAGCAGACAGACCTTGTTAAACTTTCTGTTTCTGTCGTGACTCATGTGAGCATGCTCAGACGGGATAAAGAGACCTCCGTCGAGGGAGCCGTCCTGTAACCAGAGAGTCAAGAGTTCGGCTCCGGCAGTTGTAGATCAGCCTGCTCGGTTTGTTGTAAATGTGTTTGGATATAAGCCTCAGCTCAGTGACTAATGCGAAGGTTAGCAGAGGAAATATGTGGGTGAGAGCGAATGAGATGAAACGAAAGGGGATGTACGGCGGGGCAGCGCTCTAAATTTAGCACCAGGGAGAAAAGAGAGGGTTTTTTTTCGTGGGCGGTTCAGTCGGAAAATGTAGCCGCGCTTCATCGTCTGTGAGGTGACTGTGCCGACCACAGGCAGGAAGCTGCTCTCATCTCGACCTCGGGCTGCAGCTCTCCGGCCCTGAATGTGGATCATCGCGTCGTCTTTATAAGGCTGTAAACCAGACGGACAGATTGTCACCTGGAACCCAAAAGGGGAAGGCCAGGCTATTATAAACATTTTATATTTTTACTTTTCCCAGTACCATAGAGTGTGAGAATTTACTATTTAAATGTTAAGTTCCTGTTCTAAAAACTTTTATCATCGCGTCATGTGTCACGCCACGGGTTAATGAGTTAGTGGAAATATCAGATTCTATGACATTTACTCCCAGCTCCTAGATCTGTCTATGTAGGCCTCAATCAACACACTTGGCCAAGACTTCCTTGATTGCGTATATCTTTCCTCCCCCGGAATATGAACCGTATTGATTTTGGTGACAGCGTTGCATCATCTTCTGTCTTACCCTAAATTCACACGCTTAGCAGGATGTAACAAACCTCACAAGCTTTCCGTTCAGGCCGCAGTGGATCAGATGTTTGGATTTTGGTTTTTGTTTCACACACAGAAATACAAATAACACATGAAGAAAATATAAGAAGTATGTGTGAGGGTGCTGTGCGGTCTGCAGGAGGCCACATTGCTTTGATAGCAGAAAAATGAATAAATCGACGGCGGCTGATGCTGAAATAGATCTCAGTCATGACAGCTACAGTTACTCACACAATCACGACGGCGATGAACGGCATTGGAAAAAGAGACTCTGGCTTGGACGGTTGTTGTGCTTCCGGATTCGCTAATCGAGGAGGAGACAAGCCTGCAGTCGAGCGGCGGCGGGGACCTGGCGGTTTTTAACGGCAGAAATGCGGCTGCAGACGCCGTAACGTCACACGGATCGGATACGCCCGATCATGTGTTCATGTCTTATGTTCAAAGGTGATCCAAATAAAATGTGCCTCTACGGGGGAGTCGCAAACGTCACGTGACTGAAAGCTATGAACAGGCTAATCAGTTTGTTTAACAAGGTAGAAAAATAAAGTCCCGCACTCTACCGTCTGGGCTTAACGTGCACATGAGTATCCGAGGGTTTGACATAATTTGTTCCGGTATGTTCCGGTCCGCCGTGTAACGGCTTGAAAAAAATGTGGCCTGATGACTTATTTGCCGACACCTGCTGTAATGGTTTATATGTAAAAAACAAAACCAGAAGACGTTCATGAGGCACAAAAATCATAAAAAGATGCCCAATACACTTTGATTTTTGGTGTTCAAACATTGCATTTAAAATAAAATACAGCATCTTTGTCATAAAGCAGTGGGACAAACTGTCTCTATGAACATCAGACATTTACTGGACCAAACGAGGAGTAAACAGGAAGAAAACTGCATTGTTTCAGTTCACACTGAAATATATCAGGGATGTCCAGATCCGATCACGAGATCGGAAATCGGGCCCGATCACGTTGTTTCAGACTTGGATATAAATGTACATATATCTGTTTGTTAACAGAGGTGTTGAATGTTAAAATAAGGTGAATTAAATAAAAAATAAGGAACATCCTAGATCTGTTTAGTTCACTCTTCTTTATTCTTTTTTAAGTATTATAGAAGTATCGGATCGGGACTCTGTGTCGGTAGATACTCAAAATCAAATGACTCGGACTCGAGGGCGAAAAAACCTGATCGGGACATCCCTAAAATATTTAACAACTATCAGCTAGGGCTGGACGATACGGCCAAAAATGTTACCAGGATAAAAAGTTTCATATCGTTTGATATCGATAATTATCACGATGAGTATCAAATCGTTATTTCCTTCGAGTTTAAAGGCTGATTTTTGCTCCTGAGTGAAAGTTGAAGAAACCTGATGGTTAATTAAACTCTTCTTAATGGTCAGAACATGACAAACACTTGTGTGGATCACTTCACAAATCTGAGGGAGAATCTTACAAAACGAGTATGATAAATTCTTTGTCAACAAATGTGCACGAGTAAAATTAAGTTAAAGCTTTTTTTCAGTCCTTTTTCCTCCTTCTTAATAAAAAAATGAACTCCAAATTATAAAAAAAATTATACTGCCATAATTATTGTTTTATTGTCCAGCCCTGCTATCAGATGGATTTCCATCCAGTTTCCCACAGAATGACTCTGTAACTGTGGCGACGTTTTAAAAAGTAAGCGAAAGGACACAGAACGTCTTTTGGATTTTTCACAGCAGCAGGTGTGCTGCAGGCAGAGGAGGCTTGTTGGTGCTTGTAAAACATCCACTGTGTCTGCATCCTCTAACGTAACACCAGATAACATCTCTCTCTGTTTCTCTGCAAAATGCTAAAATGGGTCACCGAACACACCTGGGCAAGTTAAAGCCTATACAGTATGTAGGACACACAGGGAACTCTTGATGACCTATTGTTAATAAATCCAAAGATTTCTGAAGTAAATCAGAATCAGAAAGAGCTTTATTTATTAAGTAGTTATTTTTACACGTACGAGGAATTTGCTTCAGAGATGAGGTGCAGACAAACAAACAGCTGACATAAATAAATGCAGAAATACGGAATAAACAAAGGCAAGTTATAAAAGAATAGAGAATAAGACGACGTGCATTACTCGGGGTTTGTGCTGTGCAGACAGATTGCAGCGGGAGAGGACGTTGTATTTATGTAAATATTTAAATTGACGAGATATAAAAATATAGAAGAATAACAATAAAGTTAATTTATCTTTAATGTGTTCAAGTGTTGCCACTAAGGGATGTCACGGGAACCAATACTTTGGTCCCAAGTCGATACCGGAAGTTCTGAAAACACGTTTTGCTCGGTACTTGAACGCACAAGTGGCGACAAGTGCAGCTGCAGCGACGGCTCCGGAGAGTTTGCTGAACTTAGTTTCTCGGCCGTTTCCTTCACAGGCTCTTTGTCAAAGCCTGGATTTCTCCCAGTTTTGGGATCTGTAGGCAGACGATTCACAGTTTGATCTGCTGAACATCAGTTTGCAGCTCTAAGAACTGAACGTCTGTCCGGCGCTCCTGTTACGGTGGGAGGAGTTAGGGCCAGTCTGAAAAGAGCAACACGATCCATTTCAATCATCAGTAACGGTTTTAAATTTCAATAATACAGGGTACACCCTGGACAGGTCGCCAGTCCGCGGGATTTAATATTATGTTTTTGTTTTTTTACCGTGGGGTCGAATTTTCTATCAAGAATCGTGGAAGTTTACGGGCGTCAGTATCGACCACTACACTTATGGAATTTTGACATCCCTGACTGACACGTAAGGCTCGTGCAGACTACACGTCTTTCAGCGCCGGCCGTTGTGACGGGAGTCTTGAAGTCGTCGTGGCGACACACTGCGTGACTGATCGGTGACAGGGAGTCACACGCTACACAAGCTGACAGCGGCTGAGTCACCTGACACTGGTCTCCAAATGTGAAACAGGAAATGAGGCGAACCTACACAGGGCAAACAGCTGTTTGCTCCCTGTGCCGGGTGGCGCAATGGATAAGACTATGTGTGAGACCCAGGTTCAATCCCCCACTCTGACCCATCCACCATTGTGTCCCTGAGCAAGACACTTAACCCCTCGTTGCGCCAGAGGCGTGCGACCTCTGACATGTACAGCAGTTGTAAGTTATTTACAATTTAGCAATTGCTAAATGAATAAATGTAAATGTTATTATAAAGACAAAGAATCTGGGTCCAGATCAGCAGGTAGCAGGTAGCAGGTAGCAGGTAGCAGGTAGCAGGTAGCAGGGATCGTCTGAGCTACAGAGAGCTGGAGGGGAGGAAAAAGTAGCTGCCTGCTCTCATTGGCTAGATGTGGATGTCGTCTGAGTCGTCCAGATATTTGGCGTGCTAGATATCTGGCTGGCGTCGGGGAGACGTTTTGATGCGGCGTTGAGTAGTTCACACATAACGACTGCCAACTGCTGATCGATCGGCGCTTTACCCCCGATCACAGCCGGACGGTCGCCGAGCGACAAACCGCCCTGAAAACCGCGCAGTGCGAACTGGGCTTTATACAGATCGCAGGTAATATCAACATTTTGTGCCCGGCAGGAGAGAGTTTTAGGTTTTGGGACCTAAAACAGGTCAGAAATGCAAATTGTGGATGAAGCTGTTTATAAAAAGGGAGAGAGGAAAGGGGTTGGGTGAGGTGAAGCGTCTTGGGACCAGCTGAAGTGAGGGAAGGCGGTGGGGGTGTGTTTGGGGAAACAGCTGATGTTTTCACCTGCTGAGATCACCTGGGGAGCAGCTGATTCCCCGACCACCCGGTGAACATCAAACCCACAGAGACGAAGCCTGTGTGGAGAAAAAAAGAGCAAAGATTCACAACAACAACAATATGTATTTTTATGAAATGCAAACATAATGACACGAGGATTCGTGTTGTTACAGTCACAGTCCAGGTTTGTACCGTTAATTGCGGTGCAGCAGCGATTAAAGGTGACTAATGGATGACTTTTACTGAAGGTGTTGTTGTTGTCGCTGTGAGCTGCTGGAGGAAAACAGGTGTGTTTTTCACGTAGGAGGAATCGTGGATTTATTTATCATTCACTCTGCCGCACACCTGATCGTTCAGGCTGTGGTGTGATGTTCATGTCTCATCGTGTCTCTGCCGCTTTCATTCATTTAAATAATCTTGTGCTCTCTCAAAGGAGTCAGCTTGGCCCGATTAGTGCTGAAATGATTGGTGAAGTAATCCATTAAATGATCAGTCAGAATTTAATTTATTTAATTAAGAATTTACTGATTTATTTTTTTTTTCAAAAGGTTTTCTGGTCACGTCCTCCTCCATCAAGTGATGTGTAATCTTTTTATGTCTGGAGATGATTTGTCAAGTCGTTTGTCAAAAAATAACCCTATTGATGTCACAGTGATGTCATCAGGTTATCTGCTGGGCTCGCTCTGGTGTCCCGTCAGAACAATTTGAATAACAAACTGGATAAAGTTATAAAGTTTGTAAAAGAAGAGAAAGGAACAAAAGCTTAATAACGCAGCAGTTCGTCAGGTCTGAGGCGGCTCCGCTTCGACAGCACGGCCTTCTTTGATTTAAAAAAAAAAAAAAAAAAAACTTCTGATGTGTTCTACTTGTTTCATACGGAGCCCCTGAAGGGTCATAGCGAGAATATTTTTGAGGACTACTTTTGCGTTTAAATTTGACAAATATAACAGTTCTGCTCACTGAGTGGCAGAAAGACGAGCAGCAGTGTCAGCTTGAATCAGCTAAAACACAAACAAGAGCCGGACCGCTGGTTCTTTGGTGAGCAGGATCACTGTGAAGTCCGACGGCCTTTAATTTGAGCAAATAATCACTTGTTTTTACTCCCAGTTTGCTAAACGCAGCCATGGTAACAGATGTTTTTCAGTCCAGCGTTTTCCGGAAGGGGAAGTGACATCAACGCATAGCCTCTATATGTGTATATGTGTATATATGTATATTAAATAAATAAACAGTAAGCATGTGTGGATTAATAGACTAAAAATATTATAGTTAATTAATTGATTGAAAAATAATTCTAATAATTTTCTTTGTCTGTGTGGATGTTGAGTACGCTTGTGTTTATATGTTTTTTGCTTTGCCTCCTCAGGTCTCCTGGTGTCTCTTCAGAGCACACTCAGTAACCCATCCCTGCAGTCATCGCTAAGCAACCCCAACATCCAGTCATCTCTCAGCAGCCACTCCTTTTCCAACTCTTTGAGCTCCGCCTCCCTGCACTCGTCGCTCAGCAACCCCTCGCTGCAGTCGTCCCTCAGCTCCTCCCCCTCCCTGCCGTCCTCCCTCAGCAGCCAATCACTGCACTCCTCCCTCAGTAACTCCTCCCTCCAGTCGGTGTCCAGCAGTAACCCCAGCTACAGCAGCGGTGTGGGCGGCTCCGGCTCCTCCTCCTACTCGCCGCTGCTCAGCGGACAGGGCCAGCCGTCACTCAGCACGTCGCCGCGGAGGCGAGCGCAGCTCTCCCCGCTCATCCTGCCCATGGGAGGGGAGTCACGGAGGCACCACTCAAAACAGTTCTCCCCGACCATCTCCCCCACCCTGTCCTCCATCACACAGGTAACAACTGCACATTAATCCCCGTCAGTACAAACGCTGCAGGCCGCTTAACCTCAGAGTCACACGTCTGTTTAGAAAGTTGCCACCAAGTAAAAAAAAAAAAAGAGAGAGACGGTTTTAGCTTATCACAGAGTCAGTGTCAGAGCATCCTGTGTAAACACCACAGCGAGGTCGAGCCAGAAGTGTTTTCTCACTTGAATCTCTTTATTAAAACTTATGTAAAATTCACTCCGAGACCAGTGTCGGTCTGCACTGGAATAATATTAGTTTTTCGGATTTCCAAAGCAATAATAATATTGCAGTTATTAATCCGCGCCAGAACGCCACTTGTTTTGTTGTCCTTGACGTGTACGTGCGACCGTTTGGCAGGTCAGGAGCACGAGGGACCTTATGTTGTTCAGCTGTCAGCCAAAAAGCTAAAGGAGGGACGGAGACCGAGGGAGAGCGGCGTTCTTTCCACAGCTGGAAGTTTCACCATTACTGTGTCAGAGTCCGAGATGCAAAGAACATTGTAGTCTGTTGGAAACTTTGTACGAGCAGCAAGAAGTTTACAACCGTAAAGAATTCTACATCTGATTTATTGAAGCGTCTGCTGAAGCAGCACAGCGACGTGAAACTTTTAGAATGAAACTCCGGCTGCTGCTGTCAGTGATGCTCGGACTCGTCGGCGTTAAGCAACGTTTTAAGTTCTGTAAAAACACTCAGTATTGCTCTTCTTGGTGTCGTAGTACTGGAGACCGGTCTTAAGACCACTTTGTGATGGTCTCTGTCTCGTGTCCGTCTGGACCACATTTGTACTCTGTGTCTTGTATTTTACTTCAGGACCGGTCGAGTCCAGAACTTTGGGAAGTTTAAAAAAATTGCTTTTAGATCGTCTGATTTATTTGTTAACATCCTAACTTTGATTGGATGTAAAGCTTATTGCTTCAAATGCGACCAATAGCCCTAATTAAAAATGTGTTGTTCCCGTTAACGACGGCCCCCCCCTCCCTGCGATGGTGAGCGTGGAAAAGGAGTTCTACCAAGTCCAGCTGCTCTTGACCTCAATCTTCTTTGGATAACTATGACCTGGATGACTGAGAACCTTCACAGACGAGTGCTGAATAAAGATGCTTACGTTGATTTCAGCTCTTGTATGTGGGTGAATCCGGTTAGAGCGTGCGTTTCACTTGCTGAAGACAAAACTGAAGGGAAAATTCCCAAAAACAACCAGGAAGTGAAAACAGTTGCAGTAGAGGCCTGGCAGAGCATCACCAGGGATGAAACCCAGCATCTGTTCAGGCTGTAATTGACTGCAATTACAGCCTGAACGTTTGGAATTCAGGATGGATGTAAATACCCTCAAATTAAAGCTGAAGCAGTTAAAGCACATCTTGTTCGTTTCATTTCAAATCCATTGTGCTGGTGTATAGAGCCAAAAAGATTAGAATTGTGTCGATGTCCCAATATTTATGGACTGTAATGCCAGAGATTTGTCTGCTGCTGAAAATAGTCATAGTTCTGCTAGCAGGGATTTTACATTGAATTTCTGCTTGTGTAGTTTATTATGTTTTCAAGCATTTAAACGTAGAAGCTCCACAGTTTAAATGGTCTCTCCCTAAATATGCAAAGTGTGAAGGCTCCCTAAGTAATCCAGCACAGACAAAAAGAGATCAAGTATGTAGCAGGAGAGTGGCGCTAACATCTAACCCCACCTCTCCCCTCCCCCCACCCCCCAACAGGGCGTCCCTCTGGACACCAGCAAGCTCCCTCTGGACCAGAGGCTTCCTCCCTACCCACTCAGCCAGTCCCACCAACACCAGCCCGGCTCCCACCAGCCTCTTCCCGGTCTGCCCGGCTCCCAGCCTGGCCAACAGCCCGGCCAGCACCACCACCAACAACAGATGCTCCGCCTTCAGCAGCCGCGGCCCAACGCTCAGCAGCAGCAGCAGCAACAGCAGCAGCTGCAGCAACATCAGCAGCAGCAGCAACAGCAGCAGCTGCAGCAACATCAGCAGCAGCAGCAACAACATCAGCAGCAGCAGCAGCAACATCAGCAGCAGCAACATCAGCAGCAGCAGCAACAACATCAGCAGCAGCAGCAGCAGCAGCAACATCAGCAGCAGCAGCAGCAACATCAGCAGCAGCAGCAGCAGTCCATGCAGGAGCTCCACCTGCAGAACCTACGCAACACACACAACCAGCACATGCAGCAGCACTTTGGAACGGTAGGCCTGCTGGGTCAAATGAAAGGAGATGAGATTGTCCAGATTAGTAGATTACATGGATTAGATAAAGATAGATGCATTTGTTCAACATACAATACATACACGCTCACCTGTGCAGTTCAGCTTACACGGCGATTACTGTTTGTTTTTTTTTCCAGCAGCAACAGAGGCCGATGGGGCAGCACGCGAACGCGGCGAGCACGCAGCTGATAAAGAACGAGAGGGCGATGGATCAGTGCGTCCAGAGCTCCTCGTCCTCTCAGTGTCACGTCAAACCGGAAACGGAGCAGCAGAGAGCCGACGGCCTCCCTCAGCTCCAACAGATCAGCCACAACCTGGCCACCGACTTCTACAATGTAAGTCAGCACAGGAACATGCACACCTGCTCGCCGCCCCAGTGAAACAGTCCTGCTAGTGCTCCCTAGAGGCGCCACTGTTTATTACAGCCGTATCATGAAAGAGTTGGACAGGACAAACGACACGCTGATGATTTATCTAATCTAGAGTCTTTTCATGGCAACTTGCCCGTTATATTTTGATTAAAAAGTGAGAATGTTGAGCTGATAGTAACGTCAGCAGGGTCCATCAGCTAATTACTGCTCAGGATACTTTGTCGTGAAGCAAAGTGTTGGTCATGAGGAAGTGTGTTGTGATGGTGGTGCTGCAGGAAGGTTCAGGAGGCCGGCTTCATCCAAAAGTTTGTTTGCTAAAAGTGTAGGTGAACATATTTATTTATAATGCATGGCCACACAGATGTATGTTGTTATATACATTAATATTCCTTAATTTAATCGGTTAGAGCTCAAAGTGGCGCGGCACTCTTAAAATATGTTGAAAAAGTCTTGAAAAGGTCTTTAAAAGGTTTTGAATTTTACTTAGAGATTTCTGTATATACACTGAGGAGCTCAACCAGATCAGTATGTTTCATCATCTGAGGAAGGTCCGTGTAAAAAAAACAAAACAAAAACACGGCTATCTGGCCGGTTTTTAAGGAGGTTTAGATTTCTTTATGAGGACCCAAGTGTTCGTCGGAAGGACAGACCTGACATTGCAATATTTTTCTTTTTCTGTGACATGACTTTGTAGTTAAACGCATCTAAAATAACAATAAATGAGCTGAAATTTTACGTTTTATTCTGAAGACTTTTGTTGAGTCCAAACTATCCTTTCTCGAGCTTTACTGCAGTAAACATAATTTAAACAAATTAATAAAATAAAAGTTTACAAAAATTGCTTTTCTTTTTTGCAGCCGGTTCCACAGTTTCGGTGGTTTTCTCCTCTTCTTGGCTTATTTTCAAGTTGTTGTCAACAACTAACGGGGGGGCGGGGCCCATTGCGATGACGATGCTGAACCGAAATATTGTGCAGCCCGAGCGCAAATTAACATGACGCCATTTTCCTCCTCACGTATCATTCCCAGTACAGACAGGACAGGTGAAGGCAGGGCTCTTGGTGTCCCCCTTGTTCAGGGCTGCTATGGCTCCAGGTACCAACCACTTCCCCTCAGGGACCTGTACCTTCGCCAAGATGGCAGCAGGAGCGGTTGGGTGTGGGCTGACTTCTTATCTTGGCGTCAGTGTTGATTAATCATCTAATAATCTAATAATGTGAGAGAACACAGCTCCCTCGTTTTATGTCAGTGAGACCACAACGTTTAAAAGACAAACTAGAGGATGACGGCAGCTAAAATAAAAACTGTCCAGAGCATTAAAATTATTTCTAATATTTGAACCAGTGCTTGAAGTGGACACTTCTCACAAGCTGCCGGTCCTCCTCGCTGCCCTGCATATCAGGTTCTCCGGGCTCACCTGTTCCTGTTCTCACCTGCCTGCTAATCTCTGTTGGTGGAGACACAGAAGGGAGAAGCTCGGGCGCCTTTCATGCAGCCGTGTGCAGAAAGTAGCGCGTCAGTGTCACTTTTCACGAGCCGAATCTCAGCCTGGATTTGGCGGGACATTAAAGAAGGTCGACAGCCGTCGGTGTCATTTACACTGGGGACATGTCAGGATCAGAATGTCCAAACCGGTTTTTAAAGGCATTTAAATGTTCTAAAGAATAGCAACAAGAAATATTAACTAACAAAAGAAAACGCTTTGAGAAGAGGTTTATTTGCACACTAAGAAAACATGCAATGCAGTTTAAATATAGAAGAAACAAATGTGCATTATCCCAAAAAAATATAACTAAAGCATCAACTATTTCTTCTTTTGTTTTACATCATCGGAGCTCTTATGTTCTCACCACTTTTCAATACAAGCATACACACACTCCACCATGTTTCAGGGCTCAACGCCAAACTTTTTTGCAACTACTCCCACCGGGCCTGAAGACAATTTTCACTGTCCCTCCGTCCAAAAGTTATTTATCAGTGTTACAACAAAACCAAAAACTTATAAGTTATGTTACACTGTTAACGTGTTTCATCGGTTATTAAATACATCCTGGATATTAAAAAAAGAAATAAAATGTAATCACAGTTCAAATTATAAAAAATAAAAAGGTCAACAACGTGTCAAAATTACGACCGTGCACTGTGCATATTGAATAGGGGTGGGAATCTCTGGGCACCTCACTATTCGATTTGATTACGATTCAGAGGGACGTGATTTGATTATAAAACGATTATCGATGCATCTTAATGCATCATTTTTTCTATACAGGATCCATGAATAATTACTAAGCATTTCATTTGTGCATTAAAATCCAAAAGAAACATCTCCTAATTAGCTTAAAAGGACTAGTTTGCATCCCTAATTTACTTTATTAACCTCAGCTCCGTGGTCCCTCATTTCTTTAACATCCAGACTGAAAACTGAAATATAATAATCAGGATATTCAGTATGTGTACAGGACAGAGCTGCACACCAGTGTAGTCTAAGCTTCTAGCAGATGTTCTCAACACTTGACAGGTAGGTTAGTTACAGCTGATAATATTACTTTGTTACTAATTTAGCTAACGTTACATAAATAAATAAATATTTTAGCACCTTTCACGGAACCCAAGGACGCTTTACATAGTTACAGTGACAGAACAACAAAAAGTCATTCGCTGCATTTCCACGAGTTCCACCTTTTGCGTTCCGTCAACATTATGTCATCAATTAACATTGAAATAATCGATTGTTAAACATTTGTTTATCGATTCATAATTTTCCACGTCCGTATCGCGATGCATCTAAGAATCGATTATTTCACCCACCCCTAATATTTAATTATTAAATTATTTACTAAATTTTCTAAACTTTTCTTAACAATGTGTGAAATGTTTAAGGGGTGGTCACTATCTATACTGGCAGTGGTTTGAGATTTTTATGCTAAAATTATGATGATTAAAATGGATCATACTGCTCTTTTCGGTCCCTAACTCCTCCTACAGTACCAGGAGCATCAGACAGACGTTCAGTTCTTAGCGCTGCAAACTGCATCGTCATCTCTGGTGATTTTCAGGCGATCAGAACTGTGAAACGTCTGCCTGAATTAGCACTCCAAAAGATCCCAACACTGAGAAAGCGAGGCTTTTACGTGGAGCCGTTGAAGGAAATGGCAGCGAAACACCTTCACCCCGTTTCCACAAATGATACTTTTTTATCCGACCAGTCGAGGTGAAGCTGTCACTGCAGCTGCACTGGTCGCCATCTTCCACGTGTTGGTACTATATTAGTTTCAAGCATGCAGTCTCCGTTTGGCCAACTGTGAGGGAACACTGAGGGCTCAGAAAACACTATCTTAACAAATGACAACGCGTCATCACAGGTAAAACATGTTATAGAGCTTCTGGGTGTTTGCCTCCAGATTCAACAAACCCTTCATAACTTTAATCTGTTTTGGTCTCTTACAAAAACAACTAATTTGCAGACGACATTGCACTATTTTTAGTAAGTGGTTAGCTGATTGAATCATCTTTATTTGGCCGTGCTCAACAGACCAGTCAGACGCGTTCTGATTACCGGTCCTGCGTTTAATGTTGATGTTTGTCTCAAACGTATTGATGTTGTGGTAGATGGTCATAGTCGCTTTGGATAAAAGCGTCTGCCAAATGAGTAAATGTCATGCACATGTATAGACCATGACACAATTATGTGTTTGTGGGTGCCACTTAGTAACATGAGCGCATCCGCCTGCTGATTTAGCTTAATCTTCTCCTAGAGTTTCACCTCTGCTGCAGAAACACTGACAAATAAAATGTTTTTATTCATATTAAAGGCTTCATTTTAAAGACGGGGGGCGCTAATTTGAAAGCATGCACTTGTCCGATCGATGTCATGTCTATTCACTGTGTGTGTGATGTAATGTTGAGGTGAAATGAAAGGAAAACAGCACCTGATGCTACGTCTGCAGGTCCGCTGAGTGGAAGTGATTGTGTAGTGAGAGACTGTGATATCACAGTCACCAGGAGGCACCTTGGCTTCTGCAGACCTCAGAGATTTACCTGGAGTTAAAGAAGCATGTTGCTACACAAGTGTCTTAAACACAGATATTAGACTGTTCTTCAGACAAACCGCGATTTATACGAGGAGCCTTGACTGCTATTAAGTCGTCAATCTTTTGTGGGTCAGCACACATTGCAGTGTGATTTAATGGAATATATTTTCCACCTCATCGGTGTGAACTCTGGAAAGGCAGTTATGAAAGATGATCTCTCTTTACAATTCGTTTGTTGGTTGACTTGTCAAGACATGGATGTATTAGTTCAGCTGCAATCTAACTATCTCTGTTAATCCTCCCAAAACACCAACTAAAGCCATAACTCAGTTGAGAAAGTGCTCAGCATGGCAGTGAAATGGAACAGAAACTGAAATCACTTTACTTGGTCTATATGTTTACTGTTTTACAGATAAAACTCAGTTAGTGGCCACACGGAGGATTTCACGTAATCCCAAATCATGTTAGGATTTGGGATTCGTTGGATCGTTGTTTATTGGGTTTTACAAAGGCGAACAAGTCATCAGAGCATTTATAAAAAGTGAGATTATATACTTTACTTACAACAGGGTCAGTGGAGAGTGCAAAACAACCTATGACACAGACGACCAAGTGAACATAAAAGTACAAGAACAGATAGAAAAACTACGACTACTGTTAGTCAGCTGACAGCAAACTGCGTCCGTAACAGAAACTAGAAGACGATCAGTGCTGCAGCGTATCACCGAGTGACAACCAACCCACCTCAGCCTCTCTCAATCAGGAATAATAATTATCCTGAAAAAAAATATATATTTTCCCAAATTTTTGTAAGAAGATCTTAATGAATGTACACGGTGGAGGTGCTGCAGATTTCCATCTGGTCATTAGTGATGTTCTAGCCAGTAGTGTGAGAAAACTCATCCTGTTTGGGTGTTTGGGTGTAGAGGTGGAAGGCAACTGTTCCCCGAGTTATGTCTGAAAGGTTTTATACATCTCTAGAAGTGATGAAGAGATGGAGAAGGCCAGAGCTTAGTATAATAGGGACTGTGTACTACTTATAGGTTCAGTGTGTAAGTTTTAGTGGCATCTAGTGGTGAGGGTTGTGGATTGCAACCAACAGTTTGCGGTGCATTCAGATGCTCTTCAGATTAGTCCCTCCTCTGACTTCAGTGTTTGTTCTTATGCTCTTAAGTCAGAATGTGGAATCAACATGAACGCTGCTACAAAGATGTGTTGGATTAACGTTATCAGAGCAATTTAATTTCTAAATCCAACAACGAAAAGTTCTTTTAATATCTTTATATAATTTAGACTACTCCTGGCAAATTTGTGTCTTCTTTTACATTTGCATACTGCTGTGTATACTTATTTATGTCCCATGTACACTTTATTGCTTTTGCAATTTTGCAATAAAGATTTCAGAAGGGGGGAAAATTCTGATTATTCCGACACCACATGAATGCACCAGCATTTACCGCTCACCCCTCCCTTTGCAAGTGCACAGCAGAAGCTACTGTCTTCTTCTAACAAACCAGACGACTACTACTACAACTATTACAACAACTACTACTACTTTTTTATACAACTACTACTACTTCTGCTTCCTCCTCAACTGATGTAAGAGGACCTGCGTTGTGTGTGTAGATAGAAATAGCTCATTCTAAGGTAATAAAAACAGAACGGTTCATTATGTAAAGTCTTTATACACTGTTAATGTGTGTGTATATATACGCTATAAAACATAGTTATGGATATTATATTGCATTTCTGTCAAAACATCCTCCTAAATATTACACACCAGACCTTTAACGTTGACTAAGACCGTGTCCTGCACAGATAGGGGATTTGTGTACTCTGTATTTAAAGTCTCTCCATGTAAAATATTAAAGTGTTTCAAGCAGGTTTAATTTGAAATTTAGTTGCCAGTTTTGCTTCATTCTAACCCCATATTAGATAAAACATCCTGCAGGAGGATTGAGAGACGGAGACGTAAAATGCCAAAAGAGAGAACGGGAGGGAAACACGTTTCTTATGCCGCCCGTAACCAAGACTTCTTTTTTGATGTTTTCCAGGACGCCTTGTTGAACTCTCTACTGGACGACCCCTATCTGAATTTCCAGCTCACAGGCAAAACCAACCAGCAGGTAACCGAGCACCTTCACATGATGTCATCACAAACTGTAAATAACAGGGAGCACGACGTCACCCGCTGCCGTCTGAACTGATCATTTGAAACCCGGCAGCTTGTTTTTACAGCTGAGGGAAGAGCCCGGCCACCAATATCAGTTTCATTTTGTCTTCAGTTGTTTTAAAATAAAATGGGGCCCTTTCGTGGCCGAGGGGGTCAAGGCGCTGGCGTACTTGCTAACCCTCCTGTTTTTCATTGCCCTCTCCCGGTTTCCTGTGTTTCTCCTTATTTATGACAAATGTTCCCATCTTTGAATCATTTGCATTCTGTTTATTACACAAGCCATGTTTCCATCAATTGTCATGTGAATTTTAAGCGTACTCTTAAAATGGTGCAAAAAAGGAGAAAAAATAAATTGCGAAATATGTATATGTGTGTTTCCACCGGCTACGGCGAGCGTCGTTAGGTCAGTAGTTGACGTTACACATGGCTGTAATAAACAAGATGCCTGGGTTCCAAACCAGAAACAAAACCAGACGCATGAAGCTGATGGCCACTGATCTGGAAAGAGGTTCTCAGAAATGTGTTTTAAGCGGGCAGACCAGCCATGTCTCTGTGCATTATGGGAATATCCGGTCTTATGAGTTCTGCACGCACCTCCGGATAATGCTTTTAAACGCTATAATATCCTTTTTGGGGTTCATCAGTATATATTTCATGAATGTTTAGAGGCCTTAATATTTTATTAGCATTGAGATTCAGCAACAGTATGCGCTGATAACCCCTTTTGAGCAGCGTGCAGAGCAAAGGATCTGAGAAGGACCTTTAAGAGGTGAACGCATCATTCGGCAGAACAGATGATGAAGGCCACCTGCCCAGATCTGCATCATCCTCTTTTCTCAGCACAAATGTGCGTTACCGGCTGAAAGGTGCAGGAAATTCTCTGCAGGCGTGCAGAACTCTGCACAACCGGGCGAGAGGCCGACAGCAGAAACAGCTGATCAGATGAGAGTTACAAGTTCGTTGCGTCAGAACTTATTCGGAAAAAGTGCTTCCATCTCCCGTTTAGAGCATTTAACATTTTTTTGACAAAGGCAAAAACCACCTCAAGTTAGCGTTTTTGTGAAATTAAGGATTTTTTTTTGTTGAATTTTGCCGTTTCCATAAACTTTTTCTAATGCGATGATTCAAAATGCGCATTAAAAAACCTTGTTGGAAACACGGCTACTGTAGCCTACATGCGTAGCCTACGCCAAGCCATCGTGAGCATTTATATTTGTACGTTGGTGTCTACGTCTCTCTGCAAGTACACCACCACAACACTAGTTGGCGGTGGGGTTTCTATGTTCCCCTGCAATAGAGTCCTGCAGCCTTTCCGACTAACTTTTGTCCCGGTTTTTCATTTCAATCATTTTGCGGTGATTGTGACGCTTAAAACATTTTATTCACCGTTTTCTTGCAGCTTCTTCTCACAATGTAATTCAATAGGAAAATGTATATGTATAAGTATATCAAGTATAAATTGGCCTTTAGGTAGTTTTTTGGAAGATCTCCACTACTGAAAGAAAGGTGCCGGGGAGCTTACAAGTGTGGCGGGGTGTTCTGGAGCGTTGCTATCAGACCACATACAAACTGCTGGTCCCAAAAAATGGCTCTTGGGACGTTGCGTGTGTTGTACTGTTGTTGGAGAGTGTTTTGCTAACTGGATATAGTTGGATCACCTCGACACGCGGCAGTAAATCCCCAGCATGGAGGCTGGATTTTCCTTTTCTGACTTTTGTTTTATGCACAGAAACAACAAGAGCAGCACCCACTATGCCATTTACTTGGACAAATGTTTCATGCTGACTTCTTCAGAGCAAAAACTAAGATGTGGGAGGAGGTAAGGACTTTCGTTCGGTTCAGGGAGGAGAGGCAGGGCCTAACCGGAGCTCGAACAGCTTCCTGTAGAGTTTATAGTGGCTCAGTCAGGGTTTACGTTGGTTTGTTGGTCTTTACTTGGCTTCAGTCTGCCTCAAGTTATTTGGACAGTTATTTCTCTCATACCAGATTATCAGTCACGCTTAATACCAGAGCCTTTGTCTTCTTTTTCTTCTAAATCCAGTATAAGCCCTAGGCCATCTTGGAATATGTAATGAAATTCCAAGTCCGATTATTGGCCTTGTGTTGGCACGATTCTTTGCTTTTGTATCGCAGCACCTGTCAGGCGGACTTTCCGCAAGAGCTTCAGTGAAAATCCGCCTCATAACCACGTTTATATTTAGTTGGATTTGCTCTTCTGCTCCAGTTCACAGCAGAGAACCAGGGCGACTGCATGTCTCTGAACCACAGCGGTCTGGGCAGTGGCAGCACGGACAAGAACCAGTTCCCCTCCAACACCCAGGGGCCCCTGGACATGCAGGACCCCGGGGACCAGCAGCTCCTCAACAACCAGAACCAGAACTACAGCTGCGGGGAGGGACGACACAACGTGCCCAACATCATCCTCACTGGTGGGTAATCAGCTGGTGTCGGAGTTCAGACGGTTCAAATCTTTCTCTACTAGCACCGATACCAAAACAGTACTTTTTCCCAAAACTTAAAGAGGTGGTATTCTGCTTTTTAGCTTTTTCCCTCTCCTTTGAGTTATAAACATTTTTGTGCTGTAGCAGGTTTGCAAAGTGAAAAAGCCCAAAGTTAGTTCCCATCTCCCACAGAAACTCTGCTCTGAACTG